>JAMKCH010040149.1:0-13704 GCA_023653785.1 Ophioderma brevispina
TCCTGGAAATCACAGGTTTGCGGTTTTTTGTTGTCAGGTATCTAAAGGTTTCTGCCCAACTGACCTTTCAAACCATCATCTGTAACAAGGAGAAATAATCAAAGGTAAAACAAGGACTCTATATCGCTTTTTCCAGGAAGAAATACAAAAAAATATTCTCTGTAATTCGAGCTAAGGCAGGTCAGGTTTCGTTGAGGCCTGATACTGGTATCCTGGTAACCAGTACTACGTCCAGGGCTGGAATTGGCGGCTAAACCGGCACCCCCATCGGATCCTAAGGAAAATTGATGAGGAGGTAGCTGGTTTACCCGTGTAGAATGAAAAAGAAGAGCTACCTACAAGGGCTTCAGCTCTGGAGAAGCAATGGTGGCCCTCCCACATGCTGCCTTGATGGTGGGCGTGGTTGCCCCAAAGGCTCGGCCACCGCCGAAAACTGTGATTGATGTCAGGAAGGGACAACGGTCAATTACCTTTTGCTCCAATAAATCACTAACAGCACAGCAGTATTCTGAGGAGGTGATCCGGCCACCCCCGTTAGCAGGGAGAAAAACAGATTTAAAACTTTGGTTAACTAACTTAAGGGCATCGCATCCTCCTTGTGAATCCACATTTCAAACAGAGTGCAAGGTTGTCATTCCTACGCTGGTATATTTTGCAAATGACAGGAGCTTCAACAGTTTAGGGCAAAAGCCCAATGTGACAATAGCTGCCAGGTATTTGGCAGGTATAACACTTAACAAGAACACCACTGACAATGGCCGCAAATTGACAGATGGGGCATTGTGCAGGAAAACCCTTGATATGCAAGTATTTCTAATGACTATATATTTAATGCATTATGAAAAAAATCAATAAAAGAATTACATGCACTTTCACACAAAAGTCATGCAGAAAAGCACTTAACTTTGGGTGGGAAAGAGCCATTTTCTAATGACTATTCCTTTAGCAAATATGAGAGAAAAAAAAAAAACAATAAAAGAATGCATTCACTAATCACTGACAAGGCATGCAGAAAACCCCCTAACTTTTGGGTGGGAAAGAGCCATAAACACAAAAACACCAAACACCGTATTTCAGGGTTTAACATGAACATATGCCTATATACCCAATTTAAGTTTCTCAAAAATAACATCCTAATTAATATTTATTCTTATACGTGTGAAAAATCCACTTAAAGCTCCGGGCACCGTGTGGAGCACCTAAGGTGCTACAACACAACCAAATCTAGAACCACAAGGACGGCTTTCATGGAAAGAGTCCGAGTTAGAGGCAGAAAAAAAACTTCCGAATCTAAAAACTAAGGAAAAAGGACTTGATCTCAGTCAGAACATTTTAAAACACTGTTATTTTCTTCTTTCACCTAAATGAACATCCGTCCTATGGCCAACAAAACCTGGTACATGACTAAATGTAGTATACAGTCTACTTGCTCAGTCACGTCATCCTGTAACGAGGTCAGCATTACCCCCACGATGGGTTTAGCACTTCCCCATGGTGGGTTGCATTACATGCAAGATGAGGTCACTAGAGTAGAGTAGGTGTGGGATAGCACCAGACTGGGTAGGGCTGCGGTTTGCTAAGTGGGGAATTACGGTAGGATAGCAGTATAGTTGGTTATGCTCAGCCCGGTGTATGTGTTGGTGGAACAGCAGTACCTGAGGGTGCAGGAGTAAACTTTGCATGCTCTGAAAAAAAAGGAGGAGAAAGAAAAAGATAGGGAAAACACAAACATGCACCTTAACCATCACTGTCTTAAAATTCTGCATACAGATAGGCACATCCCACCACATCCACTTATGCCCAGATATATCCAGTGCAAGGAGCGTAGATTTTTTTATGACACCACTTCTGTCGCTATTGGAAAAGCGAATGCCGATATCTAATCGATAAGTCGCTAGCACACCCAAGCGACTTGCCGCAAGCCCACGCAAGCACCGTTGACTGAATTCAACTCAATCGATCAGACGCGCCCAGCGACTTTGACGCTGGGAAGCGATTGACAAAACGTTTCGAGCGTTTTTCAATAGCGATTTGCAGTCGACGCTGCGACGGCAAATATATTCATGGGCATAACACAAGAGAAGATATCAGTAGCTTCCCCCAATGATTGCTTCCACTGTGCCAGTTTTTGTACAGGTAGTAATGTGAATCGTTAGAGATTGATACTTCTTAAAATGCAGGTTTGTGGTCAGTAATGATTAATTTAGCCATGTTCATCTCTACTGTTAACACCAGTACCTGTACAAAATCTCACTACAGGGCTAGAATTTTGGTGAGAATCCGAGAATCAATTCTCTCAAAGATTCTCGTAATTGATTTGCGGGAATCAATGTTGCTTCTAGAAATTTTTAGATTTAACACTTGAGGATAGATGATTCCCGACAAAATTAATTTTGAGAAGCAAGGACCGAGTCTTGCACCCCCCCCCCCCCCTCTGCCTACGGAAAGTCTACCCCTGCACTGGAATGCAAGCATTGTGGGGAGAGCTACTGTTATCTTCTCTTCACTAACACAGTAAGTACACAATTAGACCTTGCATGCAATTAGACATAGTTTTGAGGTTCGAGTGTCAGTCAAGGCATGAAAAATGTTTATTCCCAGTGCCAGCTGCCCCAATTTTCCAAAAATGTATGTTTTTGTCACAACCACAGCAGACGGGCAAACGTCAGATGTGCACAAACTGTGATTTCACCAAGAAACATCCAAGATCGGCATAGGATTTTGTCTAAAATGTTCTTTTGTACTACATGCAAAGCATTAAAAAAGAAAAATTTTTTAGTTTTTTCGTTTTTAAATATTTTAAAACCTTATTAGGCCAGAAAAAAAAAAAACAAGTTTGTCTCAGAAGACCGCACTCCCTTTTGTTTAAAATTGGTATTTGATCCCTAAATTTTTTTTAGGTTTTACTCCCTGGAATTTTTGATTTAAATTTTCCGGGGAAAAAATAAAAAATTTGGCAGAGTAAAAAGTGGGTCAAAAATGGAATAATTTTTTTAAATCCCGCATCGCATTAGCATTTTAACAAAAAAAAAACAACGTCATTTTGCATCTGCATTTTTCACTATTTCTCTGAGACAGACTGGTTTTTTTTTGGCCTGATACACCCGGATATCAAATTTCCACATGACACTATGAAGTGACAGACCATACCATAGCATAAAAATCACAGCTGATCCATTTTAATTACACAATCTTACCTGTAACATTATCAATGGCTACTCGTAGTTCTTCTAACCTCTCATATACCCAGGTGAAGCGTTTCTGTACAGTATTCAAGTTGTTAGTCAAGGTATCAGTCCTCCCGAGCGAGGCGTGGTCATTCTGAGTCTGTTATCTATCTTCTATAGGTGTCCTTGAAGTCTTCAAAGGATTGCTTTAGAATACGGGTGGCATTGGAACTGGATGGGGTGCACTGTGTGTGTTATTTGTGATAGCTTCAAATAGAAACGGTTTGAAGTTATATTATTAATTAAGTGTAAAACAGAATAGGATCGTCAAAGACCGATTTTAGTGACAGCAAAACTTGGGTGGTATTTTTCAATTCGGCTGTATCGCTATTAAAGATCCTACAATTTGTGGTTAATGATATAGTTAGTTGCCTAATGTTACAAACTATTTTGTATAACAAGCGTAAGTAGGAAAATCAATTTAACAAATTGACAACCAAACTCTGTTAACAAGTCATAATCTTGAGAATAAGACCATGTTCAGAACAAAAAGATTGTCTGAAGCACTTAAAATTTTCATTTTAGAAGATTAAGGTTTTTTCTTTGACATTTCTTACTTTGACCTCATTTTATTTTTTTTAATTGGCCTTATCACCCATACTTTATCTTGTTATGGGTAGATCCACTAATTATGAAACCAAATACCAAACATTGTAAAATAAGGCAAGACGAACAATTTGACACCAGTTTCAACAAAATCGGAGCACTGGGTAAGGTTTACCCCCAGTATAACCTTGAACCTTAAAAGAGCTGTACCTGTTTAACTAAAGGTCAAAACCTAGACAAACTATACCTTTTTTAATCCTTATAATAAGACAAATACATTGGTGCAAATTAAAACACGTTTTGACTTGATTTCAAATTTACCCATGTACTAATTTTACCCCTTATTGTACAAAGTTCCCCACATTTCCCAGCGGTTGGACCCAAAAATTCTGATTCAGCACCCTCCAAACTATAGAAAAACATCTTCAAACCTTCTTCCCCAAACTTCTAGAATGGGATTCTCATTTATAACCCTACTAATATTGACATCAGGAAGGGCATCCGGTCAATTATCTATTGCTCCAATAAATCCTCACACAGCAGTATTGCTGTGAATGTGAGGTGAATCCATCTCCCCCCCCCCCTTAGGGGGACAAAACTGGATATACAACTTTGGTTTTACTGCTGCTGCTGCTCCTCCTCCCCTCCCAGGTGTACAGGCTAGTACACAGATAATAATTAAAACTACAGAGTTCACCAAACGCATCAGTCATCTGTCGTCGCGGTTTATGATGGGGACAAAGGTCTAATGAGGTCACCAAGGTCACATGAGGCTAGCAACACATGGGGCACTACCCAAAGACTCGTGTGTCATGAAAATTGATCAAAACCAAGCAATTTGATAAATCTGACCATTTTGGTCCCATGACCTCTAATGGCCTCTAGATGACCTTTGACCCCATTCATGAGATGGGTAAATGTGGGGCACTACCCAAGGATCATTACATGCAAGTGCCATGAAAATGTGTGCATGAATATTGAAACAATGGGCAATTATGTTTAGAGTTAACATTTGGGTTAATATAATCACAGACAGACACACACACAGACACACTACCAATGCAATCCCTCTGTGCCCTCTTGCAGATGACACAAAAACATGCCAAAATCTCAGTTTTCAATTAAATTGATGGCATTTTCTTCAAACCAAAAAGTCCTTGTGTCCCTTAAAGTTGCTTAGCTACCCTATTCAGTTCATTACCAATTCTATCCTGTTCTGTATATCCCACAAGGTAGTGTTGACATAGAGTTCCCAATGATAATGGGCTTCACTGGAAATGAATGCTGTACCATCGGTAGGCTCATGTACAACGGGTGAAGATACTGTAGGCTTGGTTACATCCGTGGGGCTGTGTAGTTGTGTCTCATTATACCAATTCATCTGAAAAGTTAACAAAGAAAGGTTTATTCAAAGGATGTTTTTAAATAAATCCCATATGTATGGATTTTGAAATTGCACCATAATAAGATCATGTGACCCCATACAGAAGCTAGTCCAAACACTCACAAAACCTGGACTTTTATGCTCTTTTTAGTTTAAAAATTTTAAGTTCTTACAAAAATTTAAACGGACATAAAATCATGTTCAACTTACCCCCAACTGTCATACATGTATTTAGCTATTCATACCAGACCTAAAATTTGATTGAGTTGTGATACAAAATATGAGCTTTCTTCTGATACCAAATTCTGAATTTTGAAGAGATAAAGTGGGTAGGTCAGGCTGTCCATTGGGTCACTCACCTTTCAATAATACTTGATGATCACATTCAACAACTTTTTTTTTATTACACCTCAGGCATAGGGCAGCAGCCCCCCAATCTTGATGAAAAATGTTCTCAAAATTAAAGACACTATCAGTGATTTATCCAAGAGAGTCAAAATAATTTAAATATGCAGGAATAGCTTACAAGTGAAGGATAAGTCTGTAGAATTATCATAAGTTTCTTTTTCCAGCTGAAGAATTGACGGAAAAGGAAGAAAACGGCAGTGTTCAAAGATAGGAATCTCCATTCAATTACGTGTTATAGTAAGTGTCCGTTCGGACACTAATGACTAAAATACCCGATTTTGTCCTTGTTAGGTTGCTTCTGGTCCTATCATTTGTAGGGTATGTTAGCATACCTATACTTGTTACAGACATGCAAAAAATCGGAATTTTTGTTTTTTTTTCGATTTTGTGATACAGCAAATCACTGATAGTGCCTTTAAATGACAAAAATAAATGAAATCTAAGCCGAGACTCACTCAACAGCCTTCAATCCATCAGACATATTTTGGATTTTTTTTTTTAAAAAGCCACCAAAGTTGGAATACTCACCAGTGTGTTAACATCATTGTGTATTTTGGTGAAGACCGTCATCATTTGTGGTGTGATGGCGACAGTGTTGTCCTTGTGTGGGGTTTCACTAACACCCATGGCTTCTAGTAATGTCAGCCTTGATTAATCTTGCTGATAAGTGACTAATGGTGGTTATCGTGTCATTTCATTCGTACCAGTGAGTGAATCAGCCTTGGAATTACCTGTGTGGTAGAATAGAGCAAACTAGAAATTTCGAGGTTCTCGGCTTTCGCGCTCGCTATATTCAAGAATATAGCTGTGGGGCGCCCCATGACCTTTGACCCTGGCACGTGACCTTTGATCCCATCAACTATGAGGGATCGCATGGTGACCTATGCAAAAGTTTGGTTCCAATTGAACTTTAAGTTTCAATTTAGATGAATTAACATTTTAGTCCCATTTTTCAACTTGACCTCACATGATCTTGACCTTTCAACATGCCCTTGACCTCATAACATATGACGCGATCCATGTGCACTATGACGAAGTTTGTTCCATTGAAGTTTAAACTTTTCAAGTGAGGTCAATTTAAAAAAAAAGTAACTAACAATTTTTGACACACACAATCCACACCACACTCCACCCACACATCCACACATACACACATACACACGCACAAGGATTGTAAGTGGTCCTGCCAGCTATAGCTGGCGGCCCACAAAAAAATTGTGTTGTCACCTGAAATTTAACCCACAAGGCAAATAAAAATTTAAAAGACTTATAAAACAAGCTCCTGGTTCTCTGGAAAATGACCAGAGCTGCTTGTTTTCCGATTTTTGTTCATGGTATGTGTTTGACTTATTAAAAGGCCTGGAATTTATCGATGGACTATATCCATGAGGAAGAAAGCGCTATAATCTCACTTTTGAAGTCTTGAACATTAGATCTGCACAATATTACATGGACGATTAATCCAAGTTCTTGCTGCTAACTCCACCTACTTGTACAAGTAGGATGGGCTAATTATATCCAATAGACATGGTGGGTGAAATCTAGAGACATTAAGTTCTTTTCTAAAAGTAAAAAAAACAAGTGGATCACTAACCAAGTCTTTCCACCCATCATGTTGGTTCGTGGATGGGTTGTAGTGGGGGTGGGGTGTGCCGAGTATTTGGGGGTGGTTGGTAACGGCTGAAGCAGTTCTTGTGTGCAAGTTTGGGGATTATAGCTCTTTTTTTAGAAAGAGTGTTTAAAAGAATTTTTTTTTCAAAAATAGCTTGAAGTTTACATAAGGTCATTTAGAGGTCAATAGAATAGTAAACCCCATGGTCTTGGGCCAATAGTTCTTATGGACAAAGTTGATGATTCTAAGGATATTTGCAGAAGAATATTGGTAAAGGTCACAAGGGGTCAGAAAGTTTTTCATTGTGCATACCCATACAAAAGTCCTGAACCAGGGTGTTTAAAGTTAAGTTGTCACCAGCATTTTATGTGTAGAAGTGTTTTATAGATTTGACAAAAAAGGGGGGTCAAAGGTCATGCAGAGTTTAATTAGAGTTCAATTGACTTATAGTGCACGGCATTGGGCAGTGGTTCTTTTTAGCAAGTTTGGTTAGCTAAACAACGTTATTTGGAAAAATGGTATCAAATTTCAAAACAAAGGGTCAAATGGTCAGGTAGGGGTCATTGAGGTCAATCTGTGTATACTCCATGGATCCCGTCCCAGTTCTTTTTATGTTTGGTGATCACAGCATCAATTGCAGAAAGTATACATATAGGTTTTATTTGTTGAAAGGTATGTGATGGTTAATTTTTTAATCAAATGGATCGAAAGGTCATTGAGTCAAAAGAGCACATGGGGTCACATAAGAACAGCAGTTCAAATGTCAAGTGGGTCACTAAATGTCAATCTGTGCATACACGGATGAGTCCTGACCAGTTCTGTTAATTTGCAGTGTTTTATCTATGTTTACAAAAAAAATTGACAGTCTTTGGTACTGCTTAGTGTCGTCTGCCGTCATGATTTTGTTAATGGGGCCAAAGGTCAAATGAGGTCACCAAGGTCACCGAGGTCATTAAGTTCACCCGAGGTCACCCAGGTCACCCGAGGGTCGCCAGGTCACACGGGTCACACAGGTCACACGAGGTCACAAGGTCACACGAGGTCACCCAGGTGGCACACCGAGGTCACCCAGGTTCACACGAGGTCACCCAGGTCACCACGAGGGTCACCAGGTCACACGAGTCACCCAGGTAACGTGAGGTCACCCAGGTTCACGTGAGCACCCAGGGGCACGTGAGGTCACCCAGGTCACGTGAGGTCACCCCTGGTCAACGAGGTCAACCAGGTTCACATGAGGTCACCCAGGTCACATCGGAATGCCATGAGGATCACCCCACCCCACCCCATCCCATATACACCCGATCCCCCTCCCCAATACACCCCGAATACACCCCTGATACAACTTCCGCCGAACACCCATCCCCTCCCCAAAAAAAAGACAAGATAAAAGAGAAGTGGGAAACAAAGAAAAAAAAGAAAAAAAAAATAAAACAATAAAGACACTCACCAAAAACAGGCCAACTCAGAAAAACCAAACCACACCCAAACAACCCCAACCCAAAAAACAAACACTAATACAAAATCCCAAACATCCCACCCCCTCCCCAAACATCCCTAACAAACCTCAACCAACACCTACCCTCCACAACACCCTTTGTACACCCTTCCATCACCCCCACCACCAACACCCACCAACCCCTCCCCAACACCCATCTCCTCCCAAACACCCCTCCCCAACACCCCTCCCCAAACCCCCCTCACCAACACCCACTCCCCAAACCCCCAACCGGTCCACGTTAACATTTTGACCACAGATACATTCACAGATACACAGCCACGACCAGAAAAAATCCCTATGGGACCTTCTGCATTCTTGCAGAGGCCACAAAAAATGGGGAAGGTCAGGGAGAGAAAGAGGGGGTCAATCTAGATGGACTACATGGCCTTGGTGAATGAGCGGTTATCCAATCATATGCCTCTATTCGGCCAAGCCTCCTTATTGTGCAGACCCGGTGACCCCTTCGTTTGAGAAAGGCCGAGATGGTATTTATGGAAAGTTGGGTAATGTCCTGGGTTTTGACCGTTGCATTCATGATACTTCAAAAATTTAACCAATTTTACGTAGGAATCATTGTGGAACATTACACACAAGATATGGTAAAGTCCTCACTCTAAAAGGTAAACTATTACAGGTTTCTAGGCTCGTTTTGAACGTTTTTGTGCAAACTTTCCCCTTTTAATTCTTCCGAAAGTAAAGTGCATCTTTTTGCATTTCTTTTCACTAAAATGACCCCTCAGAGACCAAGATAAGATATATATTCTACTGTAAAATGATGATAATATGAAGCTAAGTAGTGATTTTAAGAGTGGACACCCCCAAAAAAAACGCGGATAGTTCACCACATCATTCAATGTTTACACGCCGTGCCGTACAGCGTGCGTCTCGGGGTGGTGCAACTTTCGACGTGTGCGGTATGCTGGCTCGACTGGGCCGAGATCATCGGGCAGGCCTTGCCTAGTCAAGACCGTACACAGTGTGGCAATGAACCAGGTGCAGTGCACAACACTACAAATGCTATATTCATGAAGCTTCTATGCAGCAAAATCCGATATCCGTACCTCAAATCCGTACTTCAAAAAGCTCAACACCAAACCAGGGGTAGGCCTACCTAAACAATTATGGGTACACGAACTCCTCTAACTCTTTACAGATAATCCGATAATTAAGTTATTTCTGTTTGTACATTCCAAATTCACATTTAAGTATCTTGCGGTATAGACAGAGTCCGCGATCAATCATGAAAATATAGTATACAATCCAGCCGCCGATCCCCTAACATTTTTCACATTCGTTCATCACGCTGTTTGGAGCTCAGCGGTTTAAGACTATTGCCAAAGCCTCGACAGCAAAGGAACATAACACGGGACCATAATGCAATGGCATACAGCACCAGCTATGCTATGTCCGATGATGTATAGATGGCATAGCATTGTGGAAGATGGCATTGGATGGCAGAACAAACAAGTTTGGCGCAAATCACCCATGGCGTTGCCCTGTGGTGTCACCAATTTGCCAAGTCAGTGTTGCCAGTAATCGGACACAAAGTTCAAACAGTTGATTGCTCCGGCTTCTACGGGTTTGAACTAAAACAGCCCAATTATCCGAACTTTGAGAGCTCACCCGTACATCGCAATTAGCCTAATAGTCAGTATAGTGCGAACAAAGGTAATTTGGGGCAAACATGGAAAAACAATTCGGACGGAACGACCTCACGCGGACAGCCACTAACTTAATGGTCTTCCAATCCTCTTTGAGGCGGAAGATTAAAAAAAAAAAAAAAAAAAGTGGAATTTTGATTTCTCTGTTTTTCTCAGTAATTGAGAATGTTTGTTCATCTTGGAGTCAGAATAAGTAATGAATGATGCCAGACTCAAGCAGTGGTTAAGAGCCGGGTTATTGATACACAAAAAACTGTTCCCATTGAAATGGGGATAAGCGACATAAACAGACGACATAATAAAGCCAATTCAGTGGCTCATTGTTATTTGGGGCATATGGGATGGCATGGCTCTAAAAACTGCACCCGGGATAACAACTTCTGTTAAACAGTTGTCTCTGGAATGGTATTATGTTCAGTAGACCAGATGCCCGCCCGTTGCTCATTAATTACTGTTGTGTAGCAATCCATTGTATGGAGATCAGTGGTTACAGTGGACTGCGAATTTTTAAAACTAAATATTACGCGACCCCTTTTCAAATGCCACCGTTTTCATGGAGTGTTAGTGTTTTTAGGCCAACCTAAAACCATTTGTTAATCACAAATGATATCTAACACACCCCTATAACCTTTTTCTTCATATCACTGAGGGTTTTAAAAAGTGTAGTTTTTTTGCAATAAAAAAATTGTAACGAACTTCGCTCCTCTCCTTGTGTGCCTCGAACGAAGTCATAAGGATGAGGCTTAGTGGCAAAATTGCACGTGATATATGCGTGTATGAGATATATTTTCGCTGGCTCTGTTCGTATGCATTGCGGCGTTGTAAATAAACCACAGGGAATAAACATGGTAGCTAGCTTCCATGATCGTTGTACAAGCTTGTGTATAGGTCGGAATAAATCGGATTTTTCGCAAGGAATACTCCAATGGCATGAAAACCATCTGGTACGTTTTAGTTAGGGATATTTCCTTATATATGTGACGATAGATTTATACCAATAAATGACTTTAATAACACCCCCTGCTTTCTGGTAATAACCTTACTATCGTGGAAGTAATTCGCCCTCCTAGCTCTAAATCATGCTACACCTCAGAAATCCATGCATTTGGTGATCCACGAATGCCACCCACTCCAGGTTGCGGCCCTGATACCAGGACGTTCTCCAACTCCATTTGAGCTTGGTTTTTGCGTTTGGGCACAACAAGGCATTGTACTCTTCGGTCAACTTGGACACGGTGACGTGCGAGCGAGAGTCCCCACATTTCCGGAAACTTCATTCACTGTGTTAATGAGTTATGGTCAAAATTCAATTTATTCAATTTTTTTTACAGGATTTACAATGTGCAACCTAAAAAGCAGTGATGACACTCATACAAATGCAAGTGAAACAAAGTATAGTTCATTTTGTTCAGTCACTGGTACATGCCTGTACTGTATATTGATGATTCACCAATAATCTTGGAAAGTAAAGAAAAAATAAAAATCAGTAACTTTCCAATCCTTACTAGGATAGGGGTGGGGAAATAATGTTATGGTACTTTGTTGCAAAATCTCCCCGCTACTGGCCTCAAAGGAGTTTCATATGGATATGTATTTTCTGGCTAGCAGTTTGATACTGATATCTGAAACATATAATAATTTGTATTTAACACGCGACATAGCCACGTAAACTGTGATCAAGGCGCTGTGCGGCTGCATGAATGAAAGGCGTCAGCACATCAGAGAAAACCATAATACCAGAACAGATTTATGCCAGAAGCGTCGATTTAGAAAGCAGGAGGAGGAAACCGGAGTTACCCGGAGAGAAAACCTGCGGGAAGAGTATGGATTCGAGAAGAAACAAATTCAAATAAAGCCATCCAGACCGAGCCCTGCGGGAATCGAAAACCGAGAACTCATTGGTGAAAAAGGCGAGGGAAGGGAAGATACGATGCGCCAACACGTTCCCCCCGTATAAGTGTATGCCACTCTTCTGTTAACTTGATTTAAATGTAGGTTGGGACCCGGCTTCTATTTCGATACCCTATTCCTCACATGCAGGAAATAGTACAGTTTGGGCCCATATCAAGCAGATTTTGCACTGGGGCCGTAGCCCCTGTTGACACATTACAAACACTAATTAAATTCACTTCAAACTAAAGATAAATTATATAAAACAACATTGCCAACCAAAATGATGAAAATAAATTAAAATCACCAAAATTACACAAAATCACTTAAATACTTTATTGCGTCTGAGTAAAAAAATCCTAATAACTAGTTAAAATTGAAAATAATAAAGCGAGGGAATACCAGAGAATTATGGAAAAACTTTTAAACCAATTTGTGGGCCGCAATAGGAAATCAACTTTCCCGCTTTTTTCATAATAGGAAAGGTGAATGAAAGGATTACTGATAATGCAGCAATTGCCGGAAAACTTCAATAACTTTTTTGCTTAAATCGGAGGAATCGCTCTTGTTAATAAGATCCCTGAACCAAAGGCTCATTTCAAAACCCCTTTCACATCCTACAACAACTCTGATAGCCTGTTACTATACCCAACCGCTACGGACGGAACTTCTAAAATTACAAAATCTGAATTAAAACAGCAATACCAGTGCATTCAGATGCATCAGCAATACTCTTTTGAAACAAATAATCTCAGCCATCTGGTGTCTTTCCCTTTTATTTATTCCCTTGTATTGGACGTTCAGCTTACTAAAGCAGGCGAATGTTATACCTATCTTTAAAGCAGGCGACAAACATGATTTTTTCTCAAATTATAGCCTTATATCAATACTCCCATCGATATCTAAACTCCTTGAAAAAGTTGTTTACATTCGTATTTTTTGTTATTTCATTACTAAACATAATATACTTACCCCACGTCAATTTGGATTTAGGCCCCAAACGGCTACATGATGGGCTATAAATTAACTCTATTGTAAAATTGCTAAAATTTGGATAAGAAACTCCACACCAAGTGGTATATTCGTAGATCTCAGCAAGGCCTTTGACAACATAAATCATGACATCCTCCTGTTATAAGCTAAATAATATTGGTGGCAGGGGCGTTGCTAATGATGGATCAGGAATTACCTAACTAATAGACAAACGTGTTTGCTTAATGTACCTTTTCTGAACCAGCTTCCATCACTTGCGGAGTTCCTCAAGGATCAATTTTAGGGCCACTTTTATTTCTTTTATTATATAAACGACCTCCCCCTGTTGTTATAATATCCTCATTTTATTTTGTTCGCTGATGATACAAATATACTTTTTTCCCACCCTGATCCTAATGTACTTGAACAAAATAATCAAATAATGCAACTTACAGCTATTTCTAATGGTGTCAAACTAAACAAATGATCTTGAATGTTAAAAAAAA
>JAMKCH010040150.1:0-13274 GCA_023653785.1 Ophioderma brevispina
GCAGAGTCATCTATATTCTTATTTAAAATGCCACGTCTTTTGTCTTAATGTGAAGAAAGGTTTAATAAATCCCCTGCTAAAATTTCAATATTTTTGGAAGGTTCAAGTAATTTTGGATCTCCAGTAGAAAGATCCAATTCGATACATATCATGCATGCCAATGATCAACGGAGCTGAGCATGTGCATTAATGTACGGCTCCGGTGTGAAAGCAGATATAGTCCGGCGGGAGCACCGTCTGGGGCTCCATAGACAATAAGGAATAAAGCTGAAACTAATGTTGCGTTAAGATCAACTGAATCGATTGCTCTATTGTTCACCATTGTTTTTTCCCGGACGAGATAACGTCGGACAATAATTTTTTAAAACTTTTTTTTTCTACACCGGCTTCGATCAGACTGATACCATGGCAATGGCATGCCATAGACTCTCCTCCGGACGGTGTACATAAACCGTCCCGATCGAAGGTCTACTCTTATCAGAAATGAAGTGGTTACATAGCCGTATACGGCTATTTAGTGCAAAATTAATATGGGCCGTATTCAGTACACTCTCATTTTAACTGAAATGAAAACTGAACGTGGATCCCTTGGCATGAGGCAGTTACTTAAGGTCCTACGTATTTCATTAGGGGCCTACGTCATAACCAGTATGATTTTCGCAGCGGATTACAATAAATCCTACATTAATGGCTATATAGCTGATTCACTCAGGACAGGCTATTTGACCGTATATGGCTACATAATTCTGCCACTATATAGAAATGAGAGGGAGGAGTCGTAACAAGTTATGATTTCCCCCACGTGGCTTCGCCACTGGAGGTCAAGTTGAAAAATATGCTAAAATGTATTTTTTTTTTAATTGACCTCAATTGAAAAGTTGAAGTTCAATTGGAACCAAACTTGTGTCATAGGTCCATCATGGGATCCCCATATAATGAATTAAGTTCAAACATGTGCCAAGGTCAAAGGTTGTAAGGTCAAGTTGAAAAATAAACTAAAATGTAAAATTGACCTACTTGAAAAATGGAGTTCAATTGGAACCAAGCTCGTGTCATTGGTGGCCCATGGAATCCATCATATGATGATGAAGTCAAAGGTCATGTGTCAAGGTCAAAGGTCATGTATATGTTGCAACATATGACATGAGTATGTCATATGTTGCAAAAAATAAAAAAATAAAACACATGCAAACAGCTGTTTCACATTCTTTACGTAAAGGGTATCCTGTCTCTGGTATAACGCATATCTACTAAAAAGAAATGTTCATCTTTGTGGAAGACATCTGTGACAAAAATTTTCAAAAGTATGTGGGGTTCAACATTGCAATTGTTTTAGGCATTTACACATGTATTTTAATGGTACTTGTATTTGGTGTGTGTTCCCCCTCTTTTTTACATCCACAGCGCGCCGCCCAGGGTGTACACACATCCAAGGTGTAAAGCTCCCATGAAGAAAATGTTAAAAAAATTTTAAAAAGTGCGATTTAAAACCCAATATGACACTAGTGTTATTAATTGTCAAAAACATGCCATAATAATTGTGTCCATGTATTTTGTTTTTGTTTTGTTTTCTTTACAGAGGATCCCCGAAGAAACAGTAGAGCCTTATGAAAAAAAACAGACCTGAAGTATAATGAAGGGTCTAAAAGTCCTGCAGTATCCCTGAAGAATCAGCACGGGTGAAACAGCCGTGAAGAACAGTACAGCAGAGCTATTATAGAGCGATTACAGAGAGAAATTAGAAATATACAAGAGATATTACTGAGCTATTATATAGAGGTATTACAAAAATTACAGAGATATTAAGAAATATTAAAAATAAATACAGAGAAATTATAGATATTAAGAGCTATTATAGAGATATTACAGAGAAATGAGCTGAGAAAAAAACCAGAAATGCTAGTCTTTTAAAACCTTGGACATGAATTTGATTGGATAATTTCTTCATTCAACCAGGCATCCCCCTCTCTGCCAACCTTCTATCTACATGACATCTCACCACTGGAGCCCCCTGCGGGTTCGGGGGTAAGAATTGGCCCGATGTTTTCCTCTGCATGTCGTAAAAGGCGACTAAATGGGCCCCCTGCGGGTTCGGGGGTAAGAATTGGCCCGATGTGTTCCTCTGCATGTCGTAAAAGGCGACTAAATGGGCCCCCTGCGGGTTCGGGGGTAAGAATTGGCCCGATGTGTTCCTCTGCATGTCGTAAGAGGCGACTAAAAGGGGCAACTCGTCTGTTATTTGAACAGACGGGTTGTTTTTTAAATTTAGGAATTAGGATCACTGCTGTGTAATTGTATTATTAAAATGTAATCTGTATTGTTTAAGTAGTTTAAAATTTGTATTAGTTAACCTAAAAACATGCCATTAATTATGTTAATTTGAAAACATACCATTTGTCAATTTGTATATATGTAGTAGTTTAAAATCAGTTAATATGAAAACATAATATTTATCAATTACATTTGTACATATGTAAGGCCACCTATTTAATCTGTAAAATATGTTTACAATAATGTTTTATAATGTTTCAATACTGTATTGATTTATCTTGTAGTTGAATTTTTTTCTTGATACATGGATGGGTGATGAACCTTGTCATCAGTGTATGATGTGTATACCGTAATTATAATTTGGAACAGTGTATCTTGTTTTGTATTCAATTGGGTGATCTTATTTTATACATGGATGGGTGATGATCTGGTTCATCAATGTATGATGTGTATCTATTTACAATTGTTGTCATTCATATTGAATGTTGTGACTAGAATTTACTGTGGTGTATGTTTTATAAAATGTTGTGACTAGAATTTATGGTGTTCGTTTTATAAAGTTATATGTTTTTTAATCTTAATGACACGATATAACACAATTGTGTTGAGTTGTCGTTACACTTTAATACTCACTCACTCACCACTGGATTGCTGAAGCATGTACAACTATTTTTTAAGAATCACCAGCAACTAAATAACTACAGTACACTGTTTCTTTGCATTTGCAAATATTCAGTGATACTATTTTCAATCTTAATTTCAAAGCATAACACCCACCAAGGTCAAAAAGCTACAAGCTATTGGGCCATCATTAATTGATGCTATTCTTTGACAAACAATTTCCTCATGTTGCCGTTGGGTGTTCCCATGGTGTCTCTAAAAATACTTGGAACATAGTGGAACCTCAAATGTAAAGAAGACAATTTCACAATTCAGTGTACTGGAAGTTTCAATCAACGAAACTAATACAAAATTGTACTATAACACAACCAAGTTTCGATATCATAAAAACGTTTTGCTCTTTTTTTGCTTCATTTCATGAAAAATCAACAGGATTAAAAACCCAATGCGACGATTCATTTGGGAAGTTTTTTTTCTGCATGATAATGTTCATAAAACACCATCAATGCTATTTGAACCATACTGTCGATCTATACAAAAAAGTTTTTTCTTCATTCAGTGGAAAATGCAACATGATTAAGAACCCCTTCATGAGGGTAATTTTTCTTTTCTGTCATGATAAATGTTCAGAACACCATCAATCAGGCACGCCTATTGAACTCATACGGTTGATCTACCGTTATAAAGTCTCCCGTACATGTTCAACAACGTAACATGTAAACTTTGGACGTGAGGGCGTTTTGAACCATTTTGGTACTGTGCAGCTGCAGGCGATGGGCGATAGCCTATGTGGTAAGGCCACAACATTCGCTTTGATTACTATAACATTATGCTATATATCCTAATATAACCAAGCTCACCTTATTTTATTTCCTCTTGTTTCTCTTTACTCCGAGGGTTTTTATAAGTTTTTATTATTATTTTGTCTTTGCCCCTCGCATGTCCACACCAAGAGGTTTACAAATCAAAATATGGTGGTTGCAAATTAATTCACATTTAAGCATAAGTTGTGTGACACTCCTGTTATACCATGGGTTGAAACTGTGCATCAACCTGAAGTTTCAACCTTCATTGGTTTGGTTTACCTACAAATGTTTTTTCATCTGTGTTTTGATATGTGTGTTTCTTGTTTGTTGGTTTTGTGTGATGTTTGGGTCTCGTCTTTTTTCCTTGTTCGTTTCCTTGTTTGGTTTGTGTTTGTTTTTTTGTGTTGTTTGTCCCAGTTCTTGTTCTCGCTCTTCGTTTGCGTCTGTTTTTGCGTGTATGTGTGTGTGGTGGGGTTGGTCATGCTGAATGAGTTATAATGATGTATTGTCATGGTGTGGCACTTTTTGAATAGTTTTATTTTATTTTAATTTTTTTTCTAATTGGCTCTAAAATTTATCACTTGCAATTGCAGGGGCCCTACAAGATAATTTTAAGCGGTAATGAAATTTTTAATTACTTCATAAACGCAAAGATGATCTTATTTTTCTCTCCAGGAAAACCCATTCCGCTTCATTGACCGATGGAGAAATGGTTGGTCTACTCAATGGGGTGGTCATATGTGGCTTCTAGTTATGCATCAAACAGCAGGGGTGTTGGGATTCTAATCAAGTCACTCCATTGGTTGTTTCTATTAATAAGCTTGTTTTGGACCCTGAGGTAGATATGTTATATTGGATGCCTTATTCAATGGTTTCCATTTAAATTGTATGTTAATTTTTATGCGCCAAATAATGATGACCCTGATTTTTTCCTTGATCTTTTGCTGTTTTGGATAAAATGGATTCCTCACTACTGAGCGTTTGCAGGGGTTGCAATTTGCCATAGGCCCTCTTGATTATAATGGCTCTCTCACAACGTCATTCCATACTACTATTCAAGGGCAATTTTTGAGACCCTTATGGATGAATTCAACTTGGGTGATATTCTGGGAGATAGAACATCCTAACCTCAGGAAATATCCTCGGCCCAAAAACATCCGTGCTTTATCTAGACTTGATTTATTTTTGCATCCACTAATTTGTCAATAATGTGAAAGCTTCCAATATTATGTCCGGTATTAGTTCTGACCATTCCTATTGTCACTCGCAAAGAAAAAAAAAATTTTCAAATGAATATCCCTGCATGAGAGGTAAAGGCTATTGGAAGCTCAATTGTCAATTTTTAAGGCATGATGCTTGACTTTATTAATTTAATTCAAATAAATTACTGAGTTAATCCATCCATAGTCATAATTCTCTTGCAAATCCTAATATTCTTTGGGATAGTTTGAAATGTTTTATTACTGGCTACTGCATAGAATATACCAGCGGGAAGAACAAGGAAAGGACTAAGACAAATCAGATCTTTTGGACAAGATTGAAAAGGTGACGAAAGACATTTCCCTGATATCCACCATGGGGGGGGGATAGGGGACTCTAATCCCAAGCTTAGAACCTGGGCCGATCCACGCCATTCACTGGAAATAAATTAACTGATATTTTAAGTCAGGAAACAGCTGGTTTGGGGTGTAAGATCTAGAATTAAATGGGCCGAATATGGTGAGAAGAGCTCCAGGTACTTTGCAATTTAGAAAAGCGGTCCTGTGAAAAGAAATATTATTCGTAGTCTTGCTATGGATGATGGTACTCATCAGACGGATCAGGAATATCATTTGAGGGAACTGCAATGCCTTTTTGGTGACCATGGTAACGCTTTACTCTTTTCTGGTTCTCTGCTGGTGTCAAACAGCCTGCTAACTCCTTTCTTGATCAACTTAATATCCCTCAACTTTCTGAACAGCTCAAAGACACTTTAATAGGCCCCTCTCAAAATCAGACGCGATTGTAAAAATCTAAAATCCACCATGCAGCAAATAAATCACCTGGTCTGGATGGCCTTCCAGCTGGAATTTTCAAATTGTAATTTTTTAAGACCTTGCGGACTTATTTTTAGCCTCTTTAAATTATTCCGCTTGACATGGTATTTTGTCTCCCTCCCAAGAAATGGGATCATCCTTTGCTTCCTAAAAAAGATCGGGATCCTAATTACGATTACGTTAAAAGTTATCATCCTATTTTCCTTATTAACTACGGATGACAAATTATTGCTAAAACTATGGCCAGTTCTTAAACAACTCATTCCATGAAGATTCAAAAGGTTTCATGAAAGGGGGTCGGAATATGGCTGTAATATATTCCTAACATTATTGATCTGATTGATTATGCTGATATTTATGATATTCCTGGGGCAATTGTTCTGTAGATATTGAAAAGGCTTTTTGATAGTGTTGAACATATTTTCTTATTTGAGGTTCTTTCTTAGATTCAATCTGGTGATAATTTTATTCATGGGTTTAAGACTTTTTACAATGTCAGGAAAAGTACGTTACTAATAATGGTTTTTTAGTAATCCTATCGATAGGTCTCGTGGAATTTTTTCAATGCTGGTCCTATTTCGCCTTTTTGTTCCCTTTTGGCGATTGATATTCGTGCTATTTCCATCCGCTGTAATGATGATAGTAAAGGAAATATGTCAAGATTTGTCAAGCTCGTTTGATTACATCATAAAATATATGTACATACATCACGAATTCCCCCGACAAATAATACTTTGAAGTAAAAGTAACAAAATAAGGCATTTTATTGTTTGCTTTGTTTGACAAACAAACAAAACGGCGGATTTTTTCGCCACGCTGGCTTTATCGATCAAAAGCGCCCAACTCGTGACGGCAAAGTGATGACCAAAAACATCGTGTTGACTTGAATTGTTTTATTGCGGACACTGTAATATTGATGGATTAATGAAAGTAATAATAAACTTAGAAAAAAACGTACAGAATGACATATTTTGTTTTCATTTCGTTGTGTTTCATTATTATTGAAGTGGCAACACTGCGATATGAGGGTCACAACGACTTAAATTATGGATGGTCATAACTTTGACGTCACCATTTGCCTGCTATTGGATTTGTCGGAATCGTTTTCGAGTAAGCTATTGGGCGGAAAGTTAAAAGGGCAAAAATACTCAAAAAATGTGGGACAATTTTCAAACTTATTTTGATTTATTGTAAATCTACGTTACTTAAGCCATACCAAATTTTCCAAATATTCAGAATCATGACATATTTCCTTTAAAGGTATTAGGGTGGGGGAGAATTTGAAAAAGATTAATTTACAACTGGCTGATGAACCACTTGTTTTTTTTAGCAGGGGGAATTTTAGGATCCTTTCAAGCCCTTTTTAATGCTCTTGATAAGTGTTTCCTCATTTTCGGTTGCAAAATTAATTTTGTCTAGTCTGAAGCTATTCACATAGGGTAGTTTAAAAGGGGGTCTAATTTTTCTCCCTTTAGGATGAAGGTCTTAAATGGAGGACAAATAATTTTAAGACTCTGGGTATTAATTTTTTTCTCACTGTTACAACTCCTTTAATGACTTAATTTTTTCCTAAACTGAATCAAATTGATCGACTCTTAATTGTTGGAAACACAGGAATTTGTCTATCATGGGGAAAGTTCCCTGTTATTTAAATCTTTGTATGACCTCTACTTCTTTATCTTTTTTCTGTTTCTTTGCATTAATATTTCCAAGACTTTTCAAGAAATGGAATCACCTACCTTTTGTATAAATTCATTTGGAATGGGGGGAATGGATAGAAGTCAAGAGGGACATTCTAATGTAATGATTATGAACATGGTGGGTTTAAATGGTTGATCCTCTCCTTTTTCTCATTCACAAACATTTATGGGGTTAAAACTATTGCTTGACCCAGATTATTTCTTTTTTTTTTGGAACAAATTAGAGCTCTCCTGCTCTGTCTTGGAAAAATTCCCCCAGATTGGACGCTTGCTGTGTCTGGATGCTCCTAATTGTGTTTTGGATCCCCTTTCTAATTGTCAACGATTGTTGAAACATAAATTAGTGGTGATGTGGGTAAAAAAATAAAACGAGATAGGATAATAGTTAACAGGAGTGACAAAATTCAAAGGATATGGTGGACATAACTTTGTGCAGGTCCAATACAAGATACCAGAAGATGATGTGCGCTGAGTGAGACCAATCGCACAAGCATAAGTATTCGTGAATCGTCCCCTTGAAATCATGCCACAGAATGATATTCTTTTTCTATCCGTTTTGGATGAAAGGGGGATTCATAAATTTCTGCTCTGTTATGTTATATCCTGGTGAACCATTTGACATGTTGGTAGTTGAATTTGATATTCCCATCACTGATAGAAGATTACTTTTTGATAAAGGTATTTGTGCTGATTGGTTTCAGAATCCCAAAAACATTCAGATAATATTTTTGATAAATTACTTTACTTCTTTAATTGACCAAGTTAAAGTTCCCAACATGTCTATTCCATTCTTAGGAACCAGTCAATATGATGTTGAAACAAATGGGTTGATACATGTACTTTGGATGTCCTGGACGACTTGGATTTGGTGTAGAATTCATTTTGCTAATTTGAAATGTACAATTGAAACCCAATTACGTTCTTTTATTTCAAAGTTTTTTCACAGAGCTATTTGTACCAACCATTTCTTCATAAAATTAGCAGGGCTGATTCTCCCATTGTTCTTTTGTAAGGATTTCCAGAATCTATTTTTCATTTATGTTTGTGAATTTAAAAGGTCCCAATCTGTGGGCTGAATTAGTTTTTTTAATTAATTTGTCTGGGATTTTATATTTTCTCCATTTTGAGAAAATGTTTGGCGTTCTTGACACTTCAGAACATGAATAGCTGTATTCTTTCTTTTCGGTGCCATAAGTTCTTATATCCCCAGTAAAATTCCAAGGACTGACCCCATTTTGGATGCCTTTTTGAATTTGGTCAAAATGAAAAGGACACGGAAACAAAAGTGCTGAAAGCACTGGGAAATATAATATGCATTTCAAAAAGTGTGCCCTTGACTTGGTTGTATTTCTTTTTTTTTTACCTTGTATGCAATTTTTTGTGATTTAGGCCGACCATGACTTCTTTCAAATGTGAACTTTTGTGTGTGAGTGGTGTCTTTTGGATGGTAAGTTAGAGTGTCCTTGTGGTGTCCAGTTTTTGTCTTGTTTCGGGTCTTCTGTCTGTTGTTTGTTTTTCAAAAAAAAAAACAAATCTTTGATAAATTTTCCCCAAACCCGTCTTAAATTTTTTGCTTTCCATTCCTCGCCAATCTCAACAGCGGTGTGCTACCAGGTATTGAGTGTCATCCTTTTCGCCTTTCGGGATCTGGTCTGATCGTTCCATGTCTGACAAAGATGCTTGGCTGTATGCTCTCTGTTGGGATCTGAGTGAACTATTCTGTTTTTTCCATGAATCAAGATGTAATCATGTAAGCTTGTGAGTAGAAGGGTTTGGGGACCGTATATGTAGTGCTTCCAACCACACAAACTAAGTACAGGTTTGTAGTTTTCTTCTTTTTTTATAACCAAAAAAAAAAAAAAGTTTTGCTGTTAAATGAGAACCTTCGTGTCTAAGAGTCATGGTGTGTTTGGAAAATTTCAATGGATCCCCCAAAATGTGAAACTTGTTCTATCCGTCCCCTAAGAGACACCAAACTATTTGTCCATGTTTGTAATGTATATGGGTATTTCAATTGACCAAATATGTGTTTAATAGGATTATAAGTATTAGTTTTATGTACGCTCTCCCTTTTGGGACCGACAATTTAAATTCCAAAAATACTTTAATGGGCAATTTATGTCAATATATTTTGCTCGGAAAAAAATGAAAGAGTTACTCCCAGAGAGTCTCTTAAATATGACCAACACTGGGTATTGTTGGTCCTTGACATCTGATTTCTATTGGTACAATAGCTCGTTCGGTCAGTGACTGTATACGAACCAGAAATCTGAGAAGTTGAATGGGCCAGAGTCATCATTTATATGCTGTTGAAGGGCTCGGTATACCTCTTGATAATGGGTCTATTAACCCTAACATTGAATAATGTTGGTAGCAACTCAGAAATTCAATTATATCCAAATTATTAGCTTTCATAAACTGTAAAGAGATAATATTACTTTTTCAAGTTGTGGCATTTGGACCGTAGAATACCCATTTGTTATGGCTGTCTGCCTGGCCATGTCCTGTTTAGTCTTTGTTCAGTGTCTCGGCGAAGGCAGAACCCAACCTGCACGGGCAATGACTCCCGAAGTCTGTCTGACAATGGAATGAGAGCTTATTGTCAATCATTTGAAGTGACGATGATCGAGGGTGCCTATCATGTTTATTTTAGAAATTAAAATTCACAGATACAGTTGCCTGTTATCCAAATAAATATCGTAGTTAAAGTAAAAATCTGATTTGGTTGAAACCAAAAGACATAATGTTTTAATAGTTACTTATAATGTCATAAGTTGTTTACCACGGTTCCTATAATAATAAATATGAGACCGATTCTTTATTGTCCCACTGAGTATTTAGATATTCTAGTCACAAAAGTAGGGCAAACCTCCTGGTAACCAAATCACACCATGTTTAAAACATGGGGAAAGTGATTTTTGGAATCAGATAGGAACCTGCAAACTTGTTGATGAGACCTTGATATTGAACTTGAAATTTGAGTGAAATTGGAACTTGAACCTTCAATAATGGCGAAAATCACCACCTACTAGAAGCAACCAAGAAAGTGACTACTATATGTACTCAATTATGATCAACTTATGGAACGAAAAAAGGTGAGAACTAATAAGATAAAATACATATACCATGAAATTTTCGCTAACGTTCTTAGTATCAACACATTCTAAATAGTGACTCCTGTATATGAGGTTCAAAATGGCAATTGTTTTGGGTCAGTTTTACGTATATTTCAATAGGACAGCTTCACGGCTAAGGTCCATGCTTCTGTAGAAGCCAGTCATGTAATTCTAGTTATACTTAGCTGCATTACATTTCAACATATGACTATTTGTGAAACAGGGTGGTTGTCAGAAAAAATAAATCTGAAAATTCATTTAGAGCATTAAACGCTTAACAAAAGGGGAACCGTGCCACCAAATGCAGTGGAAAGCCAATCTCTGGAGATTTCATAATTAAGACTGAACTGGAGATACTTTGGAGAAGGTAAAGTCTCTGGGCTTCCCTGATAAGTACAAATCAGGGACATGACCCAGGGAGCCATAGCTCCATCGATTGTCTCTGGGGTCTGAATTATGCCGGAGGGCCCTGCAACAATTTGATATGAGATATGATAAAACATGATATAAGAAAACTGAAACTTGAAACGTACCTGCCAAAATAATTGAAGGGAATGTGATTGCTCTGCAGATAGTCTTCAGAAGCTGAATGAACCGGAAAGGTTAGTGTTAGTTATATTTTGTCTAAGTATCAAACCTACAAAACAACATGGCTGGGATTTTGTAATGCTCTGCATGAATAGCCATTAGGACTAGATTCTTACGTGTAAGGACAATTTTAACTGGATGAAACCTAAGATGGATTTTATAAAACTTAGAAAATTAAAACGTCAACTACAAAAAATTAGAAATTAACAAAAAATAGTTTTAGGGTACCTTAACACTTAAATGCATAAGGGTTTTGCACATCCGTTAGTGAATAACGGGGAGGTTATGGGACCCCCCTAATATAACCACTTTCCTAAAGGGATTGTTTAGATGAAATCCACCACATGTTAGAAGGCTCAAAAGACATCAACAATAAAGAATAAAAACTCAAGAAAGTTGTTCAGTAAAAAAATTAGGGAAAACATTGATTTTAATTTCGCGTCAAAATGTACGAAAAAGACACTAATTTGTGTCTGCATTTTCTACGGGCATTGTTTCTCCTAGACTTGTGCTGATTGCTTTAATTGGTGAAGGAATGAAACTTATTACCATATAAAGCCCACAACATAAATGCTCATGCCATTTTATATTTTTTAGGGTTACTTTGTATAATTTACCATAGGTTCATACGTAAATCGCTACATGATGTATATAAATATAAGGCTCCAAATGGCCTATATTACTTTGGACAAGATTTTTTAATAATTATTTACTTTGTTATGTCAATGGTGTATGAATTATGAAATCAGAATCACAGTAAACTATATAAGATTTTTTCATTTTTGGTAAGCTGGGCACTTCCGGTAGGCATAACGGGGGGGGGGGCTCTAGGTACCCAAACTAATTAACGCAAAAACGTCTTTGGTTTTGTTTTTCGAGGAGGCGATGGATTTGAATTTTGGTTTGCACCAATGCAACGCAACTAAAAGTTTAGACAACTACAAAAAATATAACCCCCAAATATTGCAGCGTAAAACTCGCCGGCTGAAAAACTAAAGTTGGGTAACTAGGAACCCCCACTTATGCAGTAAGCGGGAATCCATACCGTATCTCCAAAAGGCCTGCATGGATACAAAAGCAATTGGACCATATTTTATTGTTACAGAAGTACTACTCTTGGGTAATTAACAATAACATTACTGCATCTTCACTTCATCAAATTTAGCAAAATTTCAGATCAAATTCAGCAAATATTACAACATTAAGCTACCTTAGGGAGTGAACAAATTTTGGAAACCAATTGAGGAAATTTTGAAGACAGTTAACCAAATCTTGAACACATTTTCAAAGTAAATCGTGAATCTGATGTGAATGTACTTAAGCATATCTAGGTTACCAAGCAGGGGCGGCGCCAAGGGTAAAAGCATAGGAGGGGCGAAACATGAATAGGGGGGCGAAACAGTAAACAAAATGGACTCATTTTGGTTAAAAACCCTAACTTTTGCGCAAACCCCCTGATTTTCCTAAATTTTGAAAAATCTCAAACCTGCCACCCCCCTGGCGCCGCCCCTGCACCAGAGGATCAATACGTGGGTGGCATTTAATCATACTTAAGAA
Organism: Ophioderma brevispina; assembly: GCA_023653785.1. Taxonomy (NCBI): domain Eukaryota; kingdom Metazoa; phylum Echinodermata; class Ophiuroidea; order Amphilepidida; family Ophiodermatidae; genus Ophioderma; species Ophioderma brevispina. The sequence goes on from JAMKCH010040150.1 coordinate 12,696, forward strand.
TCAAGTGTAAACGAAATGTTAAGAACCAAGTGTCGGGTATTGATCTATTATGAGCATACCTTATTATACCTAAACTTGGTATAGTTGATAATGAACATGAAATATTTGAATCACACCTGGGGATTTATTATGAAACATAAATGAACTAATCTGAGAATACTGGAGAATATATTGATAATGCCCGACCTTAATTGAGGTACATGAGTATATTTCGATATAGTTGAGTATATTTAAGCATACGAAAGACTAAGAAAAACACATCCAAGCATAAAACAAAATTATAAAGCATAAATTATTAAAAACCGGTATAAACCATAACCAAGCCTAATACCCGGAAAACAAAGGCAAGGAACCAAGTGCAAAATAACCAATCGTACAAAAGTTTATAAACTAGCAGAATCGTGCATAAGAAAAAACAAGCATAACATCGAAGCTTAAGAAACGAGGACAAAAAAGAACGTTCAAGAAATAGGCTACAAAAGTCTAAGACCCATGCATAAGGCTAAGAACCAAGAAAATGAAGATAAACATGAACTGGGCATACGAAGTTTAAGAGCCAAACGTAAGAATTCATAAGAA
>JAMKCH010040151.1:0-14410 GCA_023653785.1 Ophioderma brevispina
TTCTGTTTTGCCCTAGTTCTACAGATTGATGTAAAAATAGTTGATTCTAAGACTCTATTTCAGTTTTGTTATTTTTTTTTATAATTTTGATCTCTATAGTTACTCTCTCCATTATTGTAATTATCTGGATTGGGAGTTGGTTTTTTGTTGTTGTTATTTGGTTTTTTTGAATTGGGAATTTAGGTTTTGTTGTTGTTTGTTTTGTTTTTTTTGTTTAACTGTGGTTAAAATGGAACCACTTTCTTCTTTGACAACTGTCAACTGCATTTTGGGTGACGGGCTTCCTCAAACAAATAAACCCGCATACTATCCACGAATCCGACGGGGAAGCCTCGAACGGACACCCTCTACGTCGCCCGGCATTACTGGGGGGCATCCCGGCCACCAAACATACAGTACACACACGCCGCTTATTGCCTTTTACGAGCTAAAACGAACGAAATAATAAGCCTACTCATGATAATAAGAATTTGCAACCTACCTTTTTTCGCAATTGTTAACAATTTTCATTTTCCCGTATTATTTCCATGATTTATGGAATGATGATGTCAGGAACTGGCCTAAACTGGAATTCCAGGGCAAATGTCTTTACTGTTGTTGTAAAATTGAAGGTTTCTCGCCCACTTTGCGTGACTGAGAAATTAACGCTTATGGTTAGATACGTGTTAAAAATGGTAATAACAGCCGCGTGAGAAACATAATTTTCGTAAAATTCAAACTCCAGACCAAATAAAGTAACAATAGAATGGTGATATATTCCGTGTACGTGAAAACTTGAATAGTTCCCAAAGACCGATCGTATTTTGCTGAAAAACGTGACTCTTCGCCGATGCGGGTTGTTTGTGTTTTAGAAAGGACACTTCCGTTCCCATGTGATCGATTTCGAGATCTGAACAAAATTAGTCTCTTTTGTGCATGGATTGCTAAACGCCTGGACTATCAGTACGTGAAAATGACCGGCGAGTTTACAATGTGGGTATGTAGACTGACATGGATACGATGATTGTTTTCATTTGTGTCCATTAGCGAGTGAATTCGCACGCAGTTCGTTTCCATTTTTGGTAACTTATTTTATCGCTATTTGTGCAGCCCAGAATTTTTACATTTTTTCCTCCTGAGCCGCCGCCCATGATGATATACAATGGATAACAGTGAAATAGTTTGGTTTTTCCGTCAGAACTGATCAAAATTATCGCTTCTTCGTGGTAACACGTACAACGTAAAACGCGTTGAATCAAAACGAGAAATTCAAAAATGCCCCCCAGTCATGGCGGATGGTGAGCATATGCGGTAAAAATCCCCGGGAGGATGGGGGGATATATCCCCCCAATCTTTTGAATGAGGGGGGATGGTCAATACTAGCCATCCCCCCCAATGTTGATGATGGCCCCTCTCATGTGTTTTTGGCCAAAAATAACCTCAATTTTAAACATAATAGTGTTACAACGGCAAATTTTAGCGCGCTTTGCGCACTTTTGTTTTAATTAACAATTATATTAGCGATTTTTTAGCTTCTAACTGGCAAAATTTTTATCGCGCGTTCGCGCGCACATGTGCTAGTAATGGTCTTTGAGCAAACTCCCCGGTTCATTTCAAATTTTCATCATCCCCTCCCCCATCCCCCCCAATGGTCGACAAGATTTACGCCACTGAGGGTGAGTGCGCCGCCCACGGAGTAGGGGCGATAATAGTCGCCGTCGGATTCGTGTATATTAGACCTTTAATATTCCATTATATGGTGAATTAGGGTTGACAATCAGTCTCTAAGATCTAAACAATTAATACCGTTGTGGGGGGACTTAATCAACTGGTCCCCACAACGAAAAAGATCCCCACATGGCTCAAGAAAGGCCCCACATGGTATGTAATATCCGTGTACTCTACACATGCACACACGCACACACACACACAACACACACACATGTGCAATCATGCACACACACCTTGTTTCAATGGTTTTTATATTGACTACAGATAATGCTGTTGAAAGCAAGTGAATCTTGACATTTACATTTTTCTTGCTCGGTTGCCACGGTAATAGTTGATTAATATTGCTATTTTTATAAACATTTAATTCAGTGAGTGACCTCCTCGAAGTATCCGGGACTTAAAACTACAGTGTTCGTATTGTATAGTGAGGTGAGCGTGTTTGCATTGTATCTGAAATATATTAAATTTAATCAGATAAATATTGAAACATGATATTGAATTAACATTGGTTAACATTGTGAATAAAATATACTGACATGTATTTTTTCGAATAACCAACAAACCGTAACTTCATTGTTCTAGTTCAAATAATAACCATTGTGCGGTATCACATCAGTCCTTTAAACATTCACAGTGTTAAAGCTTACCCATACTCTCCATTAACAGTCCTCTAACAAACTGGAATTTATTTTATTTTGTACATGTAGTTTCAGAGTACATTAATTTAAAGTGCCTGGCACATTTTCACAAATATGCATTTCTTCAATTTGCAATGTAGTCTAGGGCATTGGGAAAAATAGCACTGTAATTTTACACATAAAAATAACATACCCACAACAGATGGGACTTAATAAGAGGCTAATGACATCCGGAGTGTAATTTTAGGCTAACTTTAAGTTTTGCCGTAACTTTATTTGAGCAGGGAGGTTTTAAATAATAGTATTGTAATTTGTTGAAGACTTTCCAGACCGCTTCCAGAAGCAACACAAATTGGTCCTCGTATTGGTATAATTTCCTCTATTATAGTAATGTGTATGTCTCATATTTGGGATTTTATCATTTCATATACTTGGTGGGCATTGGCTATTAGTATCATTTGTGGTATCATATGTTAAGGCCATGTTATCATTTTTGTCCCTTTCTCGTTTTGCTGGGAATTTTGACCGGTTTCAGCTTAGGTTTCGGCAATTGGAGTTGAATTTTTGGTGCTTTTTCGCTACACGTGCATTTAGTCGGGTTCGGACTTTTTGGAATGGGTCCACCGGGGCGACTTGGCAAGTTTTGCCCCCTCTGGCGGGATGGCTTGTGAAGTTTTCCCCCTCTGGGTCGCTGCCTCAGTACTGGATCACACATAATCTAGTTTACTATTTATCTATATTTGGTCTCATATAAAGCCAACCTTGGTCTGATGTTGAACTTCATCTCCTTCTGTCACTTTTAAAGCACGGCACTGGCACATTTTCACAAAATATGAAATTTCTTCAATTTGCTCTCAAATGATAGTCTAGGCCATTGGAACAAAAGAGATCTACATTTACACATACAAAATTATAACATACCCCAAAACGATAGGGGCATTGATCTGAGGATAAAGACATCCAGGTAATTTGTATGCCACCTTTTAAGTTTTTCCCCATACTTTAATCAACAAATGTTGTATACTAACATAAATTTTTTTGACTCGTCGCTCCACTGATATAAAACCACAAAGGTTTAGACCGATCAACAGTGTGCATAGCGTGGTAAACGTGCGTGTCTTGTGTTAAACGCCTTTTCGTCGTCTGCTGTATTTTACGTCGTCGCCGGCGACGCTAAAATTATAACTCGTTCTGTTTACCCATACAGAAGCTGATTCTGTCCGTAATCATTTCGGGTGAGGTCTTTAGTATATAAAAGTCCTTACAGCCATGCAAAATATCGATTTGAACAATCTTGAGGGCGCCTCATTTTTTCAAATGTCCATGTCTCTTTAATTTGCATGGGGGCAGCATGTATATACATATCTTTAGCACAACTCATACCAACCTGATATCCTGTGTTAGGTCATTGTCCTTTCATGTCCATCTATGCATACTTTTTGTCTGATAATTTGTGCAATCTTTCCTTTGCAATCAACATCACTTTATGTAACTGCAGATGGCTAATGAAAGTAAAGGAGTCTGATGTTGTTCTCAGTAGACAAAGCTGCACTCTTGAAGGAATTTTGAATAATTGTGAATATGGAGGTAGCGCCGTCAAGAGAGCAGTCGGATGCATTAGTAAATGCCAAACTAGCAAACAACATTTATTTAACGAGATTGTATGGAGATTAATTGGTCTTCTGGTCTTCTGAAAGCGTCCCTTATTTTAACAAATGCAAAGACATATTGTATTACTTAAACAAAATTGAATCTGTCAATCTCTTTTTTGCGTATAGAGACAATTGGTAAAGTTGTCGTGTAGTGCAAGAGGTCGTACAGTGCAATAGCTCCATTTGATACTTTGCTGCTGTCCCCCCACCCCCCCATGTTTAGGATACTCTCAATTTGTTCTTTCCTTGAGTCAGTGACCTTGAAATGATGGTTGTTCAGGCCACTGGGTTGCCTGAAGAGCCATTTCAAGAACACTGGACCAAAGACTCAGCAGATAGGTTGAGGGTAATTTCTGGACAAATGGGCCGCTGTTGCACTTACGACCTTCTTGCATTCCATGACAAAGTACTCTTGCAACTGGCCTACTTGTTCAGGTGAATTGGGTTAGAAATTGGGTAAGCATTTTCAGAGTTAATTAAGTTGAAAATTTTGACCTATGATTTCGATTTTGTTACAGTGGCGGCACCAGACTTCCATTTTTTTGGGGGGAAAACGGGGTGAAATTGGGGGAAAGCCACCCCCCCCCCACTGATTAGGTTAGTCCACTAGCTACATGCCCATACAAATGTTATGAATTTCTTTTAGGCAATTGATTTTTCTGTAAAATCTATAGTTTAAACAGATCACTGGGAATGCGCATATATAGGGTGCTATAACACACACACTCATGCATCTTTGTTGGCCTTAAATGCAAGATTCCGGTACCGTATATTTGATTGTACAGGACTCATTCATGGTCCCTGCTATATCAGTTGTCAAAATAAGTTCACTCGCTCTTAAAACATTGTTTTAAATTTTAAATGATACAATATCAAACAAGGGTCAAAAGCTGTGTGGGTAGTCCCCCCCGATCCTCATTTTGAAATCAGCAAAGGCACATCAAATAGCTAGGCCCATGTCACTGTGATCGGTTTGTTTCTTCGTATAGTTCAAATATGAACATCCTTCAACTTGACTTCTTGTTTTTTGTAGATTAAATTTATACAGAAACATCGCCCACCTTACTTGTTCAACCTGTGGATTCGAGATTGTATCTGCACACCAAAACCACCGTGCAACAAACACGTTTCAACATTTAGAACTGAATTCAACCATCGGCTCCATCAGTTTTAAAAATCGATTTCCCTAAAAATTACCTATCCGCAAAACCCATCAAAAGAGCATTATTACTCCGTAATGGATAGCACCCTCGTCCCCGGGAAGCACTTTCCAACCCACACAGGTAATTGACGGTATTGAATGTCCGCTCTCTCTGTAATTCAAGCAGCGGGTTAACATGATTGTGTGAGCAGGGGGTTAGGCTTGTGGGTGTGTTTGTCCATGATTGAAAAGTGGAGGAGATTCACGTTTCTTGTTGACAAATGAGTACAGGTGTGGTGTTCTAATCAGTCCGACCTGATAATGGATGCGGACAGGTGTGACAGGGTTGGGCTCAAATTAGAGATCATTTTGATTGATTGAGTGATTGATTGAGTGAGTGTGCGTGAGTGAGTGGCGTGAGTGCGTGCGTGGGGGAGGGAGGGCGGGAGGGACGCGGGCGTAGGACCAGAGGGCGGGCCCGCGGGCTGAACGAGGGCGGAGGCCTGCCCTTTGGCCCCTCTACATTCGTTCACAAATACCTGAATCACACAGGCATATACGTAACACAAGCACCCCATAACACCATACACTAGCAACTTAGCTCTACTTGAAGCATCATATTGGGAAAGATGTCAAGCCAACGTCTTTTGCAGATGAGAGAAAACTAAGGTTTCTAATGATAGCAAAATCTACCTTTTAAGGGGTTGAGTGGTGGGGTTGAGGCTGAGTATCGCAGTTGCCCTTTAAACCTTTGGACATTTCGATTATACAGGTGTTAAAATTACAATCACTATAATTCTGTTCATGTCTAATGCAGATTTTTTGTCCCAGTTTTAAGATTGAACTTCAGCAAAAAATCAGAGTATGCTATTTTAACCATAATATACATAAATTGCATGCTTTGTATGCATTTTGGTCTTTTTTTGCAAAAATTAAAAAAAGGGCTAAATTTGTAATCAATGCTCGGGGACATTTCTATGAAAAACCAGACCATGTCCGGGGTAGCCCACCTTTAAACAATGCAAACTGAAGATGCATGATGGAGTTTAAGTAGGTTTATGTAAACTCTTGATTTGATTATAAGCCATCTGGTGGAATTTATACAAATTCATGCAATTCTTATCAACGCTCACTTCAATAGTATAACACTGCACACAGCACATCCAAACGTCACTTACAACTTACTAGCCCGGTTGCTTATTTTACTTAGTTCAAATATTTAATGGGTGTATTGAAATCTATAGTTGCACACTGAAAAGCCTGTGTACATTCTGTATGACGTTAATTAAATTGTGGTTACAAAGAAACGGCTGATACATGGTAAACAAGTTGCAGGCCATCTGGCTCTCTGCGATAAAATGCTTGTACACAGACCTTAAATTTATCTATTAGTTTCACTACTTGGAATAAAACCAAATTCTAAAATGTTTAGAACAAATGAAAGAAAAAGATGGAATGTTATAAACTTTTAATTATAATTACACTTTACAAAAACAGATGATATTATGATGCAATCTAAAGATGGGAATTAATAAGGGTATTAGAGCCTAAATAGGACAACCAAATGAAACCATTGCTGTAGCAATCAGATATGTTGGAATGGCCCCCCCAGCCCCATTTTTTTTTTTAGTAAATTAATCGAGTTTATTTTTGTCTTTCTTGCACTCCCCTCTTGAAGGTGCTTGTACGTAAAGAGGCTGTTAGACGCACATTTTTCCACCATCACTATCACCCAACTCCCCCATATATTTTTAAATATCACCCAAAGACCCATATTTTTTAATGTTACTTTATCTGTCACCCAAAGACCCCAATTTTTTGGGGAATTTGAAAACATTTTTTATTCATAAAATAATGTCTACAAACCAAAGGGCTAGTGGTGCTGTGGTTTTTAGACCACTGGACTTCATGGATTCAGAAGGTTGTGGGATCAAGCCTTGTGGGGGTAAGCAATTGTTTCCCATGCAAGGTACTTGACCTAACTGGTCTCTGTTTCCATGGCACACAACATATGCTGAGAGGGTTAACAGATTCATTGGTTGGAAGAGTACCATATGCTGAGAGGGTAAACAGATTCCCTTGTGTGTGAGTAACCATATGCTTTGAGCGGGGTAAACAGCTTCAGTGGTGTTGTTGAGTAACCATCGCTTTGAGGGTAAACAGATTCATGTGTTGGAAGGGTTACCATATGTGAGAGGGTAAACAGATTCATAGTGTTGTGAGTAAACAAACATGCTGAGAGGTAAACGATTCATTGTGTTGGACGAGTAACCTAGCTGAGAGGGTAAACAGATTCATTGTGTTGGAAGAGTAACCATATGCTGAGAGGGTAAACAGATTCATTGTGTTGGAAGAGGAAACTATGCTGAGAGGGTAAACAGATCAGTGTGTTGGACGAGGTACCATATCTGAGAGCTGAGAGGGTAAACAGATTAATTGGTTGGAAGAGTAACCATATGATTGGAGGGTAAACAGATTCATTGTGTGTGAGTAACCATATGATGAGAGGGTAAACAGATTCATTGGTTGGAAGAGTACCATATGTGAGATGGGTAACAGGATTCATTGTGTTGGAAGAGTAACATATGATGAGAGGTAAACAGATTCATTGTGTTTGAAGAGTTACCATATGCTGAGAGGGTAAACAGATTAATTGTGTTGGAAGAGTAACCATAGGCTGAGAGGGTAAAAAGATTATTGTGTTGGAAGAGTTACCATATGATTAGAGGGTAAACAGATTCATTGTGTTGGAAGAGTAACAATCATGCTGAAGAGGGTAAACAGATTCATTGTGTTGAAGATTACCATATGCTGAGAGGTTAACAATTCATTGTGTTTGAAGAGTTACCATATGCTGAGAGGGTAAACAGATTAATTGTGTGTTTTGTGAGTACCATATCCTTTGAGGGTAAACAGATTCATTGTGTTGTGAGTAACCATATGCTTTGAGGTAAACAGATTCATTGTGTTGGAAGAGTTACCATAATGCTGAGAGGGTAAACAGATTAATTGATTGTGAGTAACCATATGCTGAGAGGGGGTACACAGATTCAGTGTGTTTGGAAGAGTAACCATAGCGGAGAGGGTAAACAGATTCATTGTGTTTGAGAGTAACCATATGCTGCTAGGGTAACCAGATTCATTGTGTTGGAAGTAACCTATGCTGAGAGGGTACACAGATTCATTGTGTTGGACGAGTTACCATATGCTGAGAGCTGAGAGGGGGTAAACAGATTCATTGTGTTGGAAGAGTACCATACATATGCTTTGAGGGTAACAGATTCATTGGTGTTTTGTGAGTCAACCTATGCTGAGAGGGTAAACAGATTCAGTGTGTTTTGGCAGAGTTACCATCTTCCTGAGGGGTAAACCGATTCATTGTGTTGGAAGAGTAACCATATGCTGGAGGGTAAACAGATTCATTGTGGTTTGAAGAGGTTACCATATGCTTGAGAGGGGAAAACAGATTCATTGTGTGGAAGAGTAACCAATGCTGAGAGGGTAAACATATTCATTGTGTTGGACGAGTTACCATATGCTGAGAGGGTAAACAGATTCCTTGTGTTGGAATAGAGTTACCATATGCTGAGAGGGTAAAAAGATTCTTGGTTGAATAAGAGTAACCATATGCTGAGAGGGTAAACAGAGGAGTCATTGGTTGGAGGATTTACCATATGCTGGAGCTGAGCAGGGTGTAAACAGATTCATTGTGTTGGAGAGTAACCATTGCTTTGAGGGGGGTAACAGATTATGGGGTGGAAGAGTTACCATATGCTGAGGGGTAAACAGAGTCATTGTGTGGAAGAGTAACCATATGATGAGAGGGTAAACAGATCATTGGTTGGCAAGAGTAACATATGCCTTTGAGGGTAAACAGATTCATTGTGTGTGCTTAAAGTAACCATATGCTTGAGAGGGGAAAACAGATTCATTGTGTTGGAAGAGTCACCATATGCTGAGGAGGGAGGGTAAACAGATTCATTGTGTTGGCGAGTTACCATATGCTTGAGAGCTGAGAAGGTAAACAGATTGCATTGTGTTGGAAGAGTAACCATATGCTTGAGGGTAAACAGATTCATTGTGTTTTGAGTAACCATATGCTGAGAGGGTAAACAGATTAATTGTGGTGGAAGAGTAACCATATGCTGAAGAGGGTAAACAGATTTCAATTGTGTGGAAGCAGTAACCATATGCTGAGAGGGTGTAAACAGATTCAATTGTGTTGGAAGAGTACATATGCTGAGAGGGTTAAAAACAGATTACTTGTGTTGTGAGGAACCATATGCTGAGGAGAGGGTGTGAGGGTAAACAGATTCAATTGGTTGAAGAGTTACCACTTACATCCTCAGCTATAATACTACAGAGCCGTGCCCGAGTGTCTTCGAAAAGAGATATGGACCACGCTATACTCATATGCCTGAAATAAGGAGTGATGTCATATCTTTCGTTCAGCTATTGTGCATGCGTTTCGCACATGCTGATTTTGTATGCTCATGATTACAGCTGCGGATCTTACTGTGATTCGCAACATAAGACTGCGTGAATGAAAATGCTACGATGTCAATCCTGAGTTAGGTGACGAAGTACAGCTGCATGGATAAGTAGTAGGTAGTAGTAGTAGTAGTAGAAGTACTAGTAGTCGTAGTAGTAGTAAGTAGTAAACCAAAGTTTTTAAATTCCTTAATGCATGAAAACCATTATGGGCACACATTCTTTGCCATTTGAAAGTTTCTGATACAGCTGCTTAGGTATGCAAATGAGCTAATTAAATATGCATAATTGCTGTATCGCTAACACGGTACATCGGATATGCCAAAAAATTCCTTTGCACATGAAAAACTATACCTGTGTGTGGGATCATTGGAGGGGGAAGGGTGTGGTTGGTGGGGACGGGGGCCAAAGGGGGGGGTGTTGGGGAGGGGATGGGGGGGGTGGGTGTTGGGGAGGGGCGCCGGGGCTGGGTGGGGTGTTGGGGAGGGGCAGGGGGTGGTTTGGGGGTAGGAGGGGGCAGGGGGGGTGTTGGGGAAGGGAGGGGGGGGGGGGTGTTGTACAGTGGCGAAGGGTGGGTGCGTCGGCGAGGAGGTGGGGTGCGTCTGGAGGTTCAATGGTTGTGGGCATCTGGGTGGGGTCGGGGTGGTGGTGGCATTGGGTATGGTGGGTTAGCGGGAGGGTGGGGTGCGTAGGCGAGGGGCGAGGTGACCTCAGTGTTGACCTTGGCGACCCTGGGACCCTGTGACTATGTGGACCTTGGTGAGTCTTGTGAACTGGGGACTTGTGTTGACCTTTGGGACCCCATGCGACCCTTGGTGACCTTGCGACCTCTTGTCACCTTTGGCCCATTCCCCAATCGGTGTGCGGGGACGAACACCGCGGTCGGGTGGGATACGACGGGGAGGGGGTGGGGTGTTGTCAGGGCAGGGCGGTGGGGTGGGCGGGCTGACCTTGGTTGACCTCATTGACCTGCTGATCCCATATGACCTTCGTGGCCCCATATGACCTTTGTGACCCTATGATGACCTTTGACCCCAGGTGACCTCCGTGAATCCAATGGACCTTGGTGACCCCATCGGACATCCAGTGACACCCCAGGTGAACCTTGGGTGACCCCATGCCGACCTGTGTTGACCCAATGCGACCACACTGAATGCGACCCCCAGCGACCTTTGATGACCCTATGCAAGATTGGTGGACCCCATGTGACCTCAGTGACCCCATGTGACCTTTGTGAAACCACGTGACCTTGTGGACCTCATGTGACCTTGGTGACCTCATTCGACCTGGACCCCTGTCACAAAACGCAATGGCAGACGACATAGACGGTCCAACAGCCACGATGTATTTTCATACAGTGCGGTTACTGTTTTAAAGTCTCTGATTGGCTAAACATCTATGCCCGATTTACTTCAAAAATTAAAATAATTTTGATACACCCCCCCACCCCACCCCCCCCCCCCCCCCCCCCCCCTGTTCTTCAGTGCATGTTTCTCTTTATAATCATTTGCCAAAATTATCATTTAAAGCAAGGGCACGCAACCAGCGACAAACTTGTGGTTTGCGAAACCGCTTGTTTTCACTATTGGTGGTTTGTTTCTTACATTAAAGCAGTTATATGGAATTTGTACACACTTATCCCTGATTTAGTAGGTTAACAAGAGGCATTTCCAACATTTTTAGAATCCTAGAATTATTGCTGCTATCCCTTATGTTGTAACTGTAATTCATATATGGATGTTAATGGGATCCGCTTATTTTGTGACCCGCATGACGGTAGTAAAGAGTGGATTTATCAATGTTGTAGAGTCAATTTTGTAACTATAATCAGACGCTTGGCTGAAAAATGGATGACTAGAATGCATCTCTTAATCTGATTAGACACAACGAAACTTTATCTCAAGAATCTGGCAAAAATAAGGATATCAATACGGGTGTTGTTTGTGAAACTAATAGGACATCCACAGGGAAATTAGTTAGTGAGACATAGGTGATGCAATTTGATTGGAGATATCAATTTGATGTACAATTAAATTACCCGTGTCATTGTGCTCATCAGTTAGCACAGAGTAATTGACCTGACTCTCAAATATAAATTAGATGAGTGAAATAAAATCACAATAATTTATTTTCACTGCAGTATTTTGAAGCCTAGTCTTGAGGCCAGCAGTTTGAATGGAATTCCCAAATGACTTGCGGCCAAATTGTTAGAACCACTGATTTGTTTATATTAAAGCAATTCGAGGGTTTACTGCAAGAAGGCGCCAACTGCAATAGCTGCCATTTGTCAGTTGTGTTCTTATTAAGTGTAATACCTGCCAAATCTAACACCTGGCAGCTATTGTAGATGGGGCCTTTTTGCCATAAACTCTCAAATTGAGAATCTCTCCCTTGAAATGTCATGGGGGTCTCTTAATTTTTTTAAAGATTTTTACTGTATGAGGGGTGATTACCCTGGCTGATCCAATTCTGTGCATAGACAGCAATGGATAAACTCCCTGTTGAGACTTTCTTGGGTCATGCATCCAGGACATCTGAATAATTCAAATCAAATTTCAATTAAAAAACACAATGCTTGGTATTGTTTTGAAACACTCTACACACATGATTTCAGCATTTGTGTATGCAGATTAGACATCTTATGCCCAAAAGCAGTACAAATAGTAACTTATTTGCAAAAAAGGGCTGTGATTCATATTTTAGCAAGGGGACTGCTGGTTATCTATGCATAAGCAATAAAGACTCTTTCCAAATAAATTTTCAAGACATGCTAACTTTGAAATAACACTCATCCAAAACTAGGCATGTTTGAACTCATTCAATGCATTTTTCATGCTCGCTGACCAGCTCTTTTTTGTGGGCCGCCAGCTTCTAGCTGGCAGGACCACTTAGCAATCCGGTGTGCGTGGTGTATGTATGTGTGTGTGTTGTATGGCTTGTGTGTGTCCAAAAATTGTTTTAAGTTTTTTCATGGGGCGGCCACAATCTATATTCTTTGAATATAGCGAGCGCTAAAGCCGAGAACCAGCGAATTCTATTTTAACTGACTGTGTCTGCTGTGCAGTATGACTTGGTATATGAGACCAAGAGCCCCTTGCTTTAATCAGGTTCTTTTGCCAAGGAAAAATCCCTTACCTTGATTAAACAAGCGCGATCAGGGAGGGGGCGGAGGGGCGCATGCTCCCGGTAATTCTGCAATCTTGCAAATCCAGCCCATTTTGGACAGTTTAGCCTTTCGGCCCCCCTGTAATTTTGACGTTTTTTTTCAAATCCTCCTGGATTCCGCACCTGTTAATAAATCCCACTGAAAGGCCTCCACTGGGATTTGTACCAGGGACCACCTCCAGCACCAAAGGAATGCCCCTATCTATTGGGCAACTCTCCCACTTCCAAGTTCACACCTTTCAATGGTTACCTTTATCCATTTAATTTTGTTCTTCCCAACCTGACCTCAAGCATATAAACCCAATCCCACCCACTGCAACCCTATGCCCACTTGCACTTCATCAACCCTAACACCATTCTCATCTTGAATCCAAATCCTCAACCCCACACCAGACAACCTCATCCTGCAACAACCAACTCCCAACCCACCACCAATCCCCACAACTTCAACCTCATCAACTCTTTATTTTCAACTCCAACCCACTATCACTCATGCCCCCTGGCTCCCCACCCTACCACCCCGCACCCCTCACCCACCCCACCCCTCACCCCAAGCCATATCCCAATCCATACCTTCAAACCCTAACCCCCAACCCAACTCAAACCAACCTGCCAGCTCCAATCCCAACACCAGTGGGCACAAATGACATTGAACAAAACATACATCACATTTGCACGTCCTGTGTTATGTAACAATACAGAAAACAAAACAAAACAAAATAAGAAGTTTGGCAACTTGCTTATAACGAGTTGAACAGGTGGAGCTGCTGTTAGAATTGATAAGATTCACAGGTGTGTGTGTAAACAAATTTAGATGCTATTCCGCTGTTGTTGTGTACTTCAATTTGAAGCCGATGAATATTTGATTTGATATTAAAATTGCTGTCTACAGTAGATAGTGTGCACTGACTTGCATGTAATGTATCACATTTCTGTCAAAATAAAAATGCTTTTGCAGTTGATGCTTCAGTGATAGGGGAAATACATGTTGATAGAATTTGATAAGGGACAAACAATATACATATGTGCCAGGGGATGCAGGACTGTAGGGGGAAAACAAATTTTTAAATAGGAAAAAGAATGTTGTAAGCAGTTGATGTGAATATTTTGATAGACCATAGATTGTTACCTTAAAGCGGCACTGGCACATTTTCACAAAATATGAAATTTCTTCAATTTGATCGCAAATGATAGTCTAGGCCATTGAAAGAATAGAGATATATTTTACATAAAAAAATAACATAGCCTAAAACAGATACAGACATTAATAAGAGGCTAAAGACATCCAGGTAATTTGTAGGCCAACTTAAAGTTTGCCGTAACTTTAATCAACAAAATATGTCTATTACATGAATAGCATAGACTCATACTCATTGATATTTTAATTGATGTTAAAAAAAAACACAAAGGTCACAGACAAGTCAAACGGGGTTCATGCCATGGGACAGGCGCGTAACCAGACCTGAGCCTCCGGGGGGGCAAGACTCAAGAAGTTTCCCCATTTTTGTCCGGCTCGCTTCGCTCGCCGGGTAGACCCATATTTTTCCCCTTCTCCCCCTTCTTCTCGTCCCCATTTTTAGCTTCACCGTCCCCATTTTAGTTGTCCGGGGGGG
>JAMKCH010040152.1:0-13678 GCA_023653785.1 Ophioderma brevispina
GGAAGTGACCGGGACAAATTTTTTTTTCGTCCTTACCTTAGCGAATACCCGCCATCGTCCAAATAAGTGACGTGTGTGGATCGTCGCCAGCCCCTGGCCGCCAGATTGGCAGTGTCACGAGAAAGGCCTTGCTTCTCTGGAAACGCTTCCTTACAGCGGCCACCTGTCATGAAACGTCCACCTGAGATTTGTCTGACATCCGCATGAGACTCCCACTGACATGTGGTCCCCGTGGGAGCGTCCGCGTGGCCCTGCAAGCAGTTTTCACCATCTTACGAAACCATGGCTGACGTCGGCCAGAAGGGGGCCACGATTATTATGTCGCAGTCGACCCTGCCGACCATGTCTACCACTCGTGGATGAGTGGGATCGGGGGGAATGCGTAAGCCTTCATCCCCAGCCAATCCAGAGAAAGAGCATCCAACCCCATCTCCGGGGATAAACGTCCCAGAGAGCAGTACATCGGAAGCTTGGCATTTCCAGCGGACGCAAACATATCTAAGATCTATGACGGGCTGATCGTGACCCGGAGAATCTGTTGCGCTACCGACGAGACAGTGAACCAACTCCACAAAAGTGTTCCCGCCTGTGGATATACAGTCCGCAGTGACTGTGAACCAGCCCGGAATGTGAACAACAGCAGTTAACATGATCCCCCCTCTCGATGCACCCTCTTCGATCCATAAGTCGATTGTGGAGGCAAAGAGTGGGGGATCTCGTTCCCCACCCTGCCGGTTGATATACAACACCACCGTGGTGTTTGTCGTCTGATGAGGATATTGCAACCGTCCACCATGTCCTGGAAGTGACGCATTGATAGATCACCTCTTTCAGTTCCCAGGGGACATTGATGTGCAAGCTGATCCTATGCCGACTCAGCGCGGGAACTCCACCCTCCAGAGGAGATTGCTGGTCAACCTCCACCAAGACAGCGCGTCCCTCACAATGGCAATCATTGGACCAGGTGTCTATACGTTGCCGTGGACGGGGGCCCCCCCCCCCCCCCGATATGCGCCAGAATGTGCAGCTGGATTGGGCGCATGCGATGCAACAGTACGCAACGATGACCACAAGCTGCCATGAGACCCCACACCCGAAGCCAAGCCAGAGCACAAGCCTGGCTGACTCCGGACAGGAGCATGGCGCATTGAATACATTTGGCCAACACGCTCCTTCCTTCGTTGGGAAAACAACGGCCATTGAGAAGATCCGCTGAGCCCCAAAAAAACTGGGGACTGGGCTCGCTTCCGAAGTTGTACTCAATAGTCACGATGAAATCCCAATTTGTGACCTCCTGAACACCCCACTTGTGTGTGGCGAGAGGAGTCCCTCGACGGGCTAAGATCAACCATCGTCCAGATAGATACAAAGGTTGTCCCCCTGCCGTCTGAGAACCGAGCCAACGCCCTTGAGACTCACACGAGTGAAGACTCTTGCGCCGGGCGGCGAACGGGAGCACCGGAACTGTAGCTTTCTTGTTCTAAATCTGGAAGCGTAACCAGACTTGGTTCTCCGTTTCGAATCGGGAGTGGAGGTAGCCGTCCTTTGAGATTCCAGAGATGTTGCCCCACAATTCTTGATTGACCACCGGAGATCATGGGCCAATGTCTCCATCCGCAATTTGGACGCATACCTTGGTCCGACGACCGGATAGGCCTGGTCTAATAAAATAGAAAGGCGTGACGAAGATTTTATCGTGCCCGTCGAGTTCCTTCGGAGGACCTATGATAACTCTTCGCCGTGCCAGACCTCGAACAGGAGGGGTCGCGAGCGTCTCCCTATGGGGGGCGGTCTAGCCTTTCTTCTGCATTCCTCTGGTTCTGGGAGAGTGATCTGGCCGACATCGACGGGCGAATTCGGTCCCTCATGCGATGCTCGGCTTTCCAGCTGACCCTCCTCAACCATCTGGGTTTGCAGCGGCTGGGCCGGGTAAGTCACCGAGTTCGTAGGTGTCTCTCGCGCGGGTGCTTGGCGTCGGCGGTTGCTAGATATGGACATGCCCTTGCGGTGCGACATTGGTGCTGCGGCATAAGCACGTCTTTCTTGGCACATTTGTGGCCTCTCTCCGGGTGGCCGCCCAGCCTAAACAGGGTTTCCGTCAGGGTCTCTTTGTTCGGGTCGGAGTTGAAATTTGCCATCGAGCAGGTTGCGACTATGATTACTAACGAGAAGACCGTGTGACCCTTGAGGCTGGCGCGCCCAGGTGCAGGGGAAGGGCAAGGCTACCACCTCGAAGAAGAAGAAAGCGTTCTTTAGACGAATGGTAGCCAACCCTCGCTAGCCACGCCGACAACTTCCGCTGCTGCCGCTCCCCATTCCCCTCTTAGGCGTCCGCCGGGACGTCTGGGGGCAAGCGGAACGCGGCAAGGGGTAAGATCCAGACGTCCAAGCGTCCCCGCAAGGAGTCCTGGCGTTTGACGGTTGGCGGCGCGCTGTTCCAGGGCCTTTTTTGCCCACGGAACTTCGCAGGGGGGTTATCCCCCGGTGGGGGGCCGTTTAATCAAATATCCTCATCGCTGGCGAGAAATCGTCAGCGATTGCTGGGTGGAGGATGTATGTCTCCGGACGTTCCGTCTGGAAGTTCACGGCTCTCCGCCCCTTCATTCTGTCAGGAACGTCACGCGGCTCCCCGTACATCCAGAGAAGCGTCAGGCCCTGCTTCAAGAGATAGCGAACCGTCAACCAATGAGGCAATCGTTCCCATCCCCTCGATTCTTCGAGGGGCTTTTGGTCGACTTCTTCTAGCTCCCAAAAAGACGGGCGATTTGGAACCGAAGGCACGCTCCAACTCTTCGCTCACTGCCTAGACTCAGGCCTTATCCTGTCGGACAAGGTACTGTTCCACCTCTCCCGAAAGGTCGGAGGCAGAGTCAACGCCGTCTGAGCAGAGATCATGGGATTTTGCACAACAGCCTGTCTTCGATAGTCTACTTCCGTGTAGTCCGCATTGCTTTTGCATGTTCCACGATAATTGTCGTCATTGATTTTTTTTGTAAGCAATACTTATGCATTAGAAGGTTCGTATAATTAGTTTAATATCTCGTGTATGAATCACATATTCCCCTACCCCTTCCCTTTTAGTTATTATTAATAATGCGGCCGGTTCGACCGAGCGCGTCCAACTGTGGAAACCAAACCCATACCTTGAGTACCCCATACTCCAAATTAAGTAGCATGCATGTTGACCCAGCCCAGGGCAGTTAATTGTCTCTCCTTTTCTTCGTTTGCTCCTGTAAATGGTGTTTACAACATGATATGTTCCTTCCCTTATCCTCAATTTCTCTGAACTCAATGTGATTGGAGTTTATACATCTTATTTCAATGGGTTTATTATATTATTTGTTTCTTACGTTTGTGTCATCTGTTATTATCTTGTTGATTTATATTATTCATTCTCTTACAAGAGCTTATAAGACATGCCCTCTCAATAATTATATTTTTTTTGTATTTTTGCTACATACTTCATGTTATACTACATTTTTGTTCATCATTGAGACATGGAGGTGTGACTTTTGCTCATCTCAATTTCTACTGGCTAAGGTCTTAGGGCCTATTGTACTTGCCCCCTTTTTTAAATTCTGTTCTGACATCGCCCTCCATAACTATTGACTTGATATATTTTCTCCATGTTATATGTTTTATTGCATCTGTTAAATTTTATGCACTACTTATAATTATAGAATTTAAACACAATGTGAGCGCCACGATTTGCACTTTTTCCATGTGGCCAGCTCTCCCTTGCAATTCAACTCTCACACATTCATTTCGCTTTTTTTTTGCGATTCTTGGGATTTTGTCAACATTTGGTTAGGTCCTACCATTCGTGTACCACATTGTGACATTAGAATTAAAAGTTCCATGAATTTATATCTCTTTATAACTGCCCTTCTTTTGCTGTTCATTGCACCCCATCTATACTATGGGAGCTTAGCTCACCATTTGTATAATATTTGTTATATTCTGATATCAAAACGATTTGGCTTTACGCTTGAGAGTTTGTTGTTTGTGTATTTATTTGTCTCCTCACATTTGTATTTTGCACCATGTCCAAGCTACCTGATTGTATTTTGAATGTACCCCAAATTTGACCCTTCATTTCAATATACCTCATCTCACTCCCTCCTCGACCACTGGAATAATGACTGTAATTTGACTCACATCCACATCCCCAACTTAGTTATTACATTCGTGACGGTTCCTTATGATATTACTTAAATCTAAGGACATTCAGCTGTCCTTAGATTAATGACCGACCTAAATATTAATTGCCCTGTTGCGACCTCTATTTTTATCGAATGGGGGGGGGGGGGGGGAAATTGACAATCAACAAATCCAGCAGTAAAAAATCTATCGTGGCTATATTTAATCTTGACGAGTTTTATCTTGAGCTTTCCACTTGTCTCAATACGTTACATGAAGTCCAATCTTTCTATATAATGGGCGATTATAACATCAATCTTCTTTTGATTGTAGGACCCGCTCCTAAAGTTTAAGGACTTCGTTAATCTATTTTCTCTAAGGGATTTTTCCCTACCATTGATAGGCCTACCCAATAACAGCAACTTCGGGCCACATCATTGATAACATTCATAACAAATGATCTTGTACCAATGTAATGCAAGGCGCTTAGTCAATTATATCTCAGACATTTTCCAGTTTTGTTACTATCAATGTCTCAAATTCTGATTTCCAGATTTACTTTCACAACAAAATTCGCTGACTAAACAGTCACGGGACCGCCACTAAGCCAAGCACCATCAACCAAGGGTTTAAAGAATGGACTATCATCCACTACGTGGCAAAATGTGTATACCGATGCTAATCCTGAAACAGCTTTAATCTTTTTCAAGACAAGCTATCAAATATATTTTATATTCACTGTCTCTAGTAAATCAACCAAATCATCTAAACGTAAAATGCTCAGGAAACCATGGATAACGTTGGATCTAATCAAATCAATTAATACTAAATAAATTTAGAAAATACCGCTCCCAACCTAATAACGATATACTTACAAATACCAAAAATCGCATACTCTAAATTGTCTTCTGCTCATTGCTAAACGTAATCATCTCACAGCAGAGCTGGAATGCCAAACCGGAACAATATGAAAAAACATGGCACCTCTAAATAATCTCTGCCTAAACAAATCCCCAAAACAACCCTCATCTTATTGAACTAAGCTCTGAAATTAAAGACCCAGTCGAAATCGCTAATTAATTCAACGACTTTTTCACCAACATGTTCCTTCACTTGCTGCTAAAAGTCCCTTCCGATAAAGTTATTCTAATCAATAAATCTTAGTTTCATCCCTTTATCCCAAATAGTATATTTTCTCTTGCCTCATAACTAAGGAAGAACTTTCAACCTCACCTCACAAATGAACCTAGCACCACTGCGCGTCGATGGTTTAGCTCAAACACAGTAACATATCTGCCTTATATGAATTGAGCCCATATGGATATATTCAATCTTTCTATGTCCATCGGTATTGTCCCTTCTCAGCTCAAAGTAGCAAGAGGAATTCCGATCTATAAAGCTGGCGATAAGCACTCTTTCAACAATTATAGAAGGCCTATCTCCATCCTTCCGGCATTAAATCCAAATTCTTGAAAAACTAATTTACAATCCGTATCAACACGCGTTTATAGATAAACATAATATCCTCGCCGCCCCAGTTGGCTTCACGACCTCAAACAGTACCTTTCATGCATCATAAACTCTACGATAAAATTGGTAAATACCCTCTACATAAAACTTTGCACTGCTGGATCTTGTTATCTCAGTAAAGCTTTCTCGACACTCTTGACCCCACAATTCTATTAACAAACAAACAATTATGCGATAAGAGGTACTGCCAATACGTGGATGAAAATTATCTAGAGAAAAACCGTACCATTCGTTGATTATAATCAACAAACCAGTCCGTCACTTCTTCCATCAGATGCGGCGTACCTCCAGGCTCATTCTAGGACCCCTGTTATTTTTACTTGTATAATCAGCCCTTCCTCGTGCTCTCCCAATCTTCAATTTATTAATGTTGCGGTATACAATATCTTATTTTCCAATAAGAACTAACCCAATTAACTTGAATCGACTTAAATAAAGAATTACCTCATATATCTAACTGGTTTAAAATAAATAAACTTTTCACTAAACCTTAAAAAACTAATTTTATGGTTTCGAAACAGCATAATTCCCACCACCCCTCCACTGATATTAAAATTAATATCGACCATAAGCATTCTTGAACAAGTTAATACAACTAAATTTCTAGGCATCTAAATTGAATGATATATTCATGGAAATCACATACTCACATGTTTACCAAAAATAATAATCAAAATAAACGGTGATCACCGCTAACATAAAATGCTTGAATTGTGAAGAAAATTGGTCTTGTCCTCTAATCCTCTGGTTGAAAGGGGATTAACAATCAATTAACAATAAAACGTTTCCAAGACAAGCTAAAAATCAAACCAGAACCAAGCTGAACATTCCAAACAAGCATCAACCCAAAAAAAGAAACGAGCAAAACCACTTGATAAAAAAGCACTTAATGCTAGTACTTCACTTGAGTGCCCTCAAGTGTTCCTATTGTTGTTCAAGTGCTTGGTTTTTTTATAGCTTGCTTCAGCTGGATATTTGCTTGCTATGTGCTTGTTTCCATGCTTGTTTCCACTAGTATTAAGAGGGAATGGTATTGTTATCTGCAGTTAATTCCCTTTCAGTTCATTAATTTAAACAAGATGATTTTTCAAACCAAGCACTAATGTGCAGTTGGGTCAGAAGTTAAACAATTATGTCCTCTTGATTCTCACTGCTTCCCTTGTATATACTCTTGTCTTTCCTTACAATCAACTATTGTGCAATTATTGGGGCAGATAAAAATAATTCTCATTTCAGTCTCTGTTTTTAAAGCAAAAACAGATATTTGTTCATGTACAAATTCCATTTGGCCTCGCCCCTTACCGACCCTCTTTTTTTTCCTCCTGAAACGTTAAAAATTCACGACCTTTATATTTTCCAGACCGCGCAGTTCCTGTATAAATAAACCATATTACCAACTAATTTATGACCACCTTTCCTCCAACATCTTAAGATGATCATTTTTTTCTTGACCAGAACAAGACTACAACCCGTATGACACTTCGATCATCTTATGACCTTTAATGTAGAACAGACTAACACCAAGCTCGCAGAAAATACCATCAGGATTCAAGGGCCCTCTTATGCCTTCATTAGATCTCTGTCTAAACAGTCCATCATCCTTAGCTGTTTTTAAAACAACTCTTCAACCGCTCATTGATTCATATCTCTCTGCTCCGTGATTTGGGTCTTGTTTCTTTACTTATTTTGTTTTTTTTTGTGTGTGTATCTATTTGTTTTATGTAAGTCCTCGGCACCCTTCTTTCTAAATATGCATGTAATCTACCATTTATGCTTGTATGATGTCTTGACCACCTATATAATCATAGTTATGTGCTTAATTGTGTACACTGAATGGGTGCCAAGTAAAACAATACACGTTTTTTGCGTTTTCCCTGGCATCCACATCTCTTGCAAGAGGGTTTGGCATTTTAGAGTGATCCCATGTCACTAGTGACCCAGATGAATTCAGCAGACTTGTACGGAATAAACTGCAATAATTCTCAAGTTTTATTCGCCAGCTGCTGAATTCATCTGGGTCACGAGTGACATGGGGTCACTAAATGGCCACACCCTGCAAATTATACTTATATAATTTACTCATTCTGTTTTTTTTTCCATCAGATTATCATTTTACCCTAACGCGCCGAGATGCATAGACGCAAAAAACGTGGTACCGTCGTAACATTTTTTCTTCCCTCGTTGCATCTCGCCGTCAACAACTATTTTTGGTCGCCCATGACTCTCATTGGCCCTATTGCATCTGGGCTGTCTTACCGGTAAATGACGCTATGTCCTCGTTGTATTTGGGCCGTCCTTTACGGAAAATACGTATGTTTCTCTTGCATTGGGCCGTCTTTACGGAAAATGACGCGATGTTCCTTGTTGCATTGGGCCGTCATTAGCGGGAAATGATGCGATGCTTTTCACTGCATTCGGACGGTTTGCCCGCCGAAGCCGCAATGCTTTTCATCAGGCGTGTGACACAGTGTACAAATGCACATAGACAATTTAGATTTTCTATGGTGATGCTCCAACCAGTTTTTCCGAAAGCTATTTTTTAATTAGCAATAAACGTTTCCTCGTAAACCGAGCATGCACGACATAAAATAAGGTCGCCACGCACGACTATGATGTAGCTAATATCTCCACTCACGACTGGCGAACTATATCTACAAATTTCATGCAGATTCAGTGGGCATACGCATCCATTATTTATTTATTTATTATTTACCAATCTGTTTTTTTATTGCATTCGCACGCGATGTTTCTCGGTGCATCTGGGACTCTTTCCGTTAAATGCGCGATGTTTTTTTTTCGTTGCATCTGCGTCTTCCGGAAATGACCATGTTTTTTCGTGGCATTTGGCCGTCTTCCGGGAAAATGACGCGATGTTTTTCGTTGCATCTGTGCCTTATTGACTTTACGCTACTTATTCCGTTCCAGGAAAAACGTCCGAGATGCAATGAAACGCAAACTTTGGCTCTCGTTGCATCTGGCCGTTAAAAATAAAAATAGATACCTCTCATTACCCTGGCAAGGCCTCAGCCTCAGCACACCAAACCCATCCGCCTTGGAATCGACAGTGAAAGCCGAGAACCTGCTTCACCAGCGCGTCCATGGGGATGGATTTCTTGGCCGCCCCCGCACCCGACTCCTCGGACCCATCGTCGCCAGAAGCAGACGACGGATCCGAGTCCTCGGTGCCGGAGGTGCCTGCTACAGGAGCAAGCACCACGGGAGGGGGGGTACTGGAGGGGACAGGATGCTGGCTGCGACAACAGCGGCTGCGGCCCGGCAGACTGCTGCAGCCTGTGTCCACCCCCGCATGCCTGCGTCGCCGGTACCAAGCCCGGGGGTACCCATCGCCAATCCCGCGTAGCCAGCCCATGGAAAACCATGGGCCTGGCCATGCCAAACGGCATTGCAGGGGGATACGCTTGATGTGCAACACCCCTAGCGTACCCCGGTCGAGCGGATACCCAAAGCCTGGTAGAGGCGGTGGCCGAACCCGATCCAACCCGAGCCGGCTGCTGCCCGTACGCAGCTGCCTGTCCCCAATACGCACCATGACCCCCAGGGATCATGCCTGCCCCCCCCCCTTGTTTCCACCCAGGTTTGGCACCCACGGGGGACCAGCAAGCGATGGCTGCAGCACAGAGGCACCAAAGCCCATCGCCCCCGGACCCATGCCCGCAACTGAGACACCATCCCAGTGGACGAGATCGAGTTGCAGGCACAAAGTGTCGAAGTCACGGAAGTAGCCGCCCAGCAAGACTGGGTGACCACGGCCCGTGACACGGAGGAGACGGCACGTACCGCACCGACAGTCAGTCCCGAAACCAACCCCGCATCGCCATGGGAGCAGACGCCCCCGCCTGCGCCCATCCCGCAGCAGAGCAGCAATTTCCCCCCGTCGCGGGGACAGCCCCGAACCCAGACAGAGTTGGTGCCACCGCAGCTCCTCGAAGGGAGCCGCGGATGACCGAGGGACGCCGGAACCAATGCTCAAGCCCAGACAACCACCCCTTCGGCCGGCGGGCGGCACTTCTGGCAGCAAAAGTCGCCAGGCGCGTTGCCTGCTCCTGGGAGGCAAGTCATCCCCGAAAGAGAGCTCCAACATCAGCCTGGCGACCTCCCAGCCCCAAAGGGGAGCCTCAGCAGAGCCCCAAAGCTACCCCGTTCCCGAGAGACCTAGGCGGCTCCTGTGGCAGCACCTCCCCCGAAATTGACGCGCCATCCCGGTGAGCTTCAAAAGCCCGAGGGTGAGGCGTAGCCAGGCCGGAAGCCACCTCTATCCCATACGGTCTGGGACTGAGGCAGCTCATCAAGTGCGCTCCCCACGGCGGGGTTCAAGCCCCGAAGGGCGATCCCCAGTAGGAGCACTGTCGAGCCGAGTCCTGCCGCCGCTGTGGTGTTGGATATTGGCCACCATCCAGGACCGAAGCCCCTGCAGTGCTCGGGGGGCACCACAATGCCGCCATGGCCTTCGCAGACTGAGCCCTGCTGCCTGTGTCGGCTTCTGAGGGAAGTCCACGAGAGAACTCCCGCTCGCTGTCGATCATGTCCCGGTGAATCCCCGCCAGTCCTACACGGTAAGATAGGCAAGGGGACTCCCTACATGATCGATGACGCCAGCAGGCCAGGTGGGGATCCCACTCAAACAAATGAGCGGCATCCCCCCACAGAGCAGTGCTTGGTCTCGAAAACGTTAAGCACGCACATAAAAATACCCTCAAGTAACTCAGTAATTGCCTTCCTCGAGGACCCCGTATTTCAACAAAGAGACCGTCACTTCAGAGAAGACAAAGGAAGAATACACTCAAGACCAAACAAAAAGAAGGATGTGTAATAGGTCACGCCGTTGCTTCAGGATGGGATGGTCTTGGAGGTCATTATCGTGTCTAAGCCTATAGAGAACGCTGCACATGGGCCGCTGGATCACGTACCAAATTCTAAAAGAAACTCGCTCACCAAGAAATAATCGATTTAACTATTAAAAGATTTACTTCTAAAGAAATGGTCTGGACACTCAATCTGATTAGCTTGTCTGGACCTAATCTGTAAGGCACACAAAAGAATTGAGTTAGAACTATGGGGGGGGGGGGGGGGGGGGGAACCCTGAACACTGAATTAAAGTCGTGAATTAACTGACCGTTAAAGTAAATCCACATTCGATAATGGATTTTATTCGTATATATTTAAAACTGGATATAAACCAAAGTTGTTACAGGACGGCCTCTCTCGCCACGGAGAGCTGTATTAATGCCGTCCGAACAGTTAGCAACAAATCAGTGTGTACAAACAACCAACCGTACAAATCAAATTGACCAATATTCGTTTAATAGTTATAATGGGGACATTACCCGGGTTCCAAACTTGGCAAACCAAATCTGGAACCTGCTATCTCAGCGAATTTGGCCAGAATTCGCCGAATTCGCAATCCAAAAATCCTAAAAAACGGACTCAGGACATAGCTAACCGGTAAACCTAGAATTTCACGATAGTCCTGGCAGAACATAATACCCAAAGGGAAAGGGACGAGCATGATGGGGATCGCCCTGGTGACGTCAGTGGTATGACGTCACCAGGATCGCCTGCTGAACTAGACATTTGCTGTATATTAGTTTGGGGTCATTGTGCACCTACAGATGATGCCCCCAATTTGTCGATTATCGAAGTGGAAAACCCCTAACGGAGGGATTTCCAAATATGAGGGAGTTTTAATTATATTTTTTCAATTCCAGTGAGCAGGGTGCTATAATTATTCTACTGTCGGTCTTGAAGAGAAGTGATGGGACTCAAAATAGGATTCAAATTGTGGACAGATAGACATAAATCGTTGGTAATTATCTTGGCCATATATGTGGATATTTAGTGTCGCGGAGGGACTTATTTACCTTGTTTCATCTTGAAATGTGGAAAAAAAGTTATCTCCAGGATGATATCATCGGACACTTTAAATGTATTGCGGCTCTCAGATAACAAACGCTATCGTTTTATCAATCCGACCACGAATGGTATTGCTACTCATGCCGCAGCACCATGTGGAAACTGTAAGCATCTCATAAGAAATGACGACCAAGGAATTCAGTGCGATGACTGTGAGAATTGGTTTCAAGATCCTGTGGTAATATGAGTCAGGAAGTGTACTCTACTTTTTGTAGTAATTGAACAATCTTTTGGACTGGATTTGCCCAGGGTGTACACGTAAAGGAAACTCTCAGACCAATCCCCCACCTAACAAAAACCCCCAAAGGGAACAAAAGGAACAAAATTGCAGAGTGAAATTCAAAAGCCAATAAAAAGGCATTTCTCCAAGATACTGGTAATAAAACTTCCCAAAGTATCAAAGAACAAACTTGCCGAAATTGAAGGCCCTTATCAGTGAACACCAACCTGCATTGTTCACGGGGATGAAACTGGCTTATCCAAAATATATCAAATTCTGAGATTTTGCCATAACTGTGCACAAACATTCTTCGCAAGGATAGAGATAAAGATCCCATGGGAGGAGTTCTTCTGGCTGTTACGATGATTTGATTTGCCCAGAAGTAACCATAAGGATTGAAAGGAAAAATCTGGAAGAAGATTGAACTCAAAGGTCGGCAGTCACTTATATTGGAACAGTTTATAAACCAAACCATAAAGACATAGAAACTGTTTGTGCACTCCAGAAACAGCTTGGAGAAATCACCAGTTTAAATACCTTCATACATTGTAGCTGGAGAGATCTGAACCAACCAAACATCAATTGGGAAAAGCCTCCTCTATACAATCATCAGCTTTTACAGAAACAGCAGAAAAGCTCATCGAAGTAACTAAGTGAGTATGGACTGACAACTGGTGTCAGAACGCAACCAAAATAATAGTACACTAGACTGATCTAACAAACAACTCTGAGTTTTCAAACAATTACAGTTCAAACAGGAGGCTTAAAGATGACCATGATAAAGTTATAGCTGATTTAAACCTGGGCGAATAAGAGAATCAAAGGCCCAAGAGAATTTACATCAGAATCAAAAAGCGATGTAAGTTGGTTTTTAAAGAAAAATCTACATTCCAATAAAAGTAACTTCGCCGAAACAACTGGCTGCTCCTCGCAACAGATGTTGGGATAATATAGAGAAAGTACTACAAGACTCCATGGATAAACACTCCCAAGTAAGATGTCTTCATCAAGGCATAATTTGCCATGGTTCAATCGAAAACACACAGACTCTTGCCTAAAAAGAAACAATGGCCTTATAACAGGGCTAACGATCAGGAAAACTAGCATGACTGGGAAAAAATTCAAAGACCTGCAGAAGGAAGTGAAATCTCATCTGAATCAAGCTAGACCCATCCGTTTCTCAGATCATTTATATTGGTGACCTGAAGGAAAATTACAAAATCTTTTGGGTCTCCATCAGAAGCTTAGAGACGACTTTGGCTTGCTGTATCAAAGTTGGAACTAAAGTCATCAGTGACAACAGGGAGAAAGCGGAGTGCTGAGTCATCACTCTCGAG
This sequence comes from Ophioderma brevispina, assembly GCA_023653785.1. NCBI lineage: Eukaryota > Metazoa > Echinodermata > Ophiuroidea > Amphilepidida > Ophiodermatidae > Ophioderma > Ophioderma brevispina. Next base: position 13,159 of record JAMKCH010040152.1, read on the forward strand.
TGTTTGCACAGAGATGACATTCAACCTTTCCTGACATGGGTACCCAGCACATCCCTGAGATAGATAATCTAGTCATTTCACCAGCTGGAGTGCTAAAGCTACTAAAAAACCTTTCACCAAACAAGACCAGGGCCTGAATCAAATCCGACCATGGGTTTTAAAATGGTTGCCGACGCGCTGACTCTATCCGGACAGACTTATTTCAAACATCTATAGATACAGGGAAAATTCCGACATAATATCTAGCTATATCTCAGGGGATTTCAAAAAAGGGGATAAATCCAAGCCTGCAAATTATCGACCTGTTTCTTTGACGAGCATTACCTGCCAAGTATTAGAACATCTTGTCCATTCACACATTATGAAACATCTGATCATTTAATATCTATCTGACAACCAACATGGCTTCAGAGCAAAAAGATCAACAGATACTCCATTGATCCAGACTATAACCCGACCCGCGACGGTCGTTTTGCCGGCCGAGCGGCCCAAATTCAACTAAAGGCAATCTATTTTTTTA
>JAMKCH010040153.1:0-13523 GCA_023653785.1 Ophioderma brevispina
CATTGTGAACTGTTGTTTCTAATGTATGTATGATCATGTTGTAATATATCTTTTGCCGACAAAGTGCAAGATTCGATTAAATAGATTCACCATTCAATAGGCATCTGCTCTCACTGTGTTTTTGTTCTATAATTGTGTTCCAGGGTTGTGCGAGATATTAGGATATAAAGGGTCCTACCTGAGGACGTTGGAAGTCTTAATTTTTTAGAAGCAGAGAAGACATCTTAAATTACAAGTGAAACGTTCCGAGGCCATTATGCATTAAAATTTCAATTCATTTGTAAAAACAATGACGGTGGATATCAAGAAGGGATTCAGACTTGACTCATACAGCCACAGCATACATAAAATTGGAACAGATGAGAAAGTGGAAAAAAACTACCGAGCGGCAAAATCTTTTGAGCGCCCCCCCAGCTTGAAGGTCAGTATCACGTGAAGTATAAAACCTTTATGTTTTAACACGGTATTGCACTATTGGAGGGGGTTGTGATGTTCACATAAATATGTTAATGTTAACGGCCTGTGTCGGCATATTCAAAATACCGAAATAAAATAATGTCTTGACGTATTACTTTTCACGAAAAAAACTTGAAAGTATAGGAGAGCATTTGAAGAGAAAGGCTAGGTTAAAACTAAGGAATAGTTTTCAGGTCTCAAATGCTTGCTTAAAGGTGCGTGTCCTAATCGTCTTTGGGACCACCTCTGATTTACCCCGAAAAGTCGGGGCGATTTTGATATCAGATGAAAGGCGTATTTTTTATGTCGTCCTGAAATTTGAGCCCTCAAATTGATTTCATTCCCAATAGGGGCTATTACGGCCGGAAAGTCGCTCCGTTAAGCAAAAACCAAATTGGGAGTTACATATAGGATTTTCTGGCTTTTACTTATTGTCAACGATAGTTCTGAAACGTTTTACAAATTTTTGCTTCAGTGGTTAAGGAGTTATGACCAATTAGCATAAAATATGGCCTGATTTTGGTTTTACCATGTTTATTTTTCCGGGTTTGTATCAACAATATACATACTGTATCGTGGTTATTTGGTTGCATTTGAAGGCCAAGTGTTGATTATCTAATCACACACTTGTTTGTGGATTATAAATGGTATTTTCAGGTGTGTTTTTGAATATAACTTATGCAAAATTTTCATTTTTTATGACAATTGGACCCACTTGTGTTTATTGATTCATCGTCACAAAGTCATAACACCTGGAAATTCGACGGCAATACTTTTTGAACCAATGCTACGCCGGTCACCGTAGTGACAGTTATGATATTAACAAAACTACTGAAGTTACGTTACAAAAATATAGTGGCTGTATTTGGTTGAAAAAGTCGTTCAGGATACGAATGCGACAATGAAGCCTTGCTCCTCAATAGCCACTTGTGAGCATCCAAAATTAACCACCATTGTCATCATAATGCGTACGTATGGCACGCTCCACGTATCAAAATCATGGCGAGTTTTCATGCGCGTTGTATATCGAGTTTACCCCGCTATATGTCCAGTTTACGCCGCTGCCTATCAAGTTTGAACTTATATGGCCGAGTTTCATAATCATGTCCAGAATAAATCATTGTCCAGAATAAAATCAGCGGAGTTTTAAAAAACTGGACATGATTTTTTCAACATGTGCAACTGGACATGATTTCTCTCAACATGAGCAAAAAACTCGACAGGGATTTTTTTCTCAACATGCGCAAAACTCGACATGATTTTTTCTAAACATGAGCAAACTCGACATGATTTTTTTCCTCACATGATCAACTCGACATGATTTTTTCCTCAACATGACGCAAACTCGACAGGATGTTGATTACACATCAACAAAAAAAGCATTTCGAGTTTTTCCTGCTGTTGAGAAACACTCATGTCGAGATTTTGAACTGGCCATGTTTATGTCAAACTCACATATAGAGCGCAAACAAACTCTATTATAGAGGGCAAACTGGACATATAAGCGCTGTAAACTCGACATATAAAACCCTGCACAACTCGACATAATGGCGAGGAAACTCGATACCACAGCGCGTGAAACTCGACATGCGCGCGCGGGAAACTCGCCATGATTTGATACGTGTAGCGTAAAACTGGACATGATGATTTATGTCAAACTCCACCATAGAGAGAGCACAAACTCGAATGTATGAGGGCAAAACTGACAGATCTCGCGTAAACTCGACATATAACGCTGCACCCTCGACATATGGCGAGGAAACTCGATACACAGCGCGTGAAACTCGACATGCGAGGGAAAACTCGCCATGGATTGCTGTGGAGCGTAAAAACGGGGACATTGGGATTTAGTCAACTCACCATAGAGAGAGCCACAATCGATGTATAGCGGGCAAACTGGACAGAGATAGGCTGTAAACTCGACATATAACGTTGCACACGAATTATGGCGAGGAGGCAAACTCGATACACAGCACGGGAAACTCGACATGCGCGGGAAACTCGCCATGATTTGTTAAGTGGAGCGTGCCATACGTACGTGTCATATACAAGAAGCCTATGACTTGGACAACGCAGCAGCGGGCATGCGGCCCCTGGGGAAACCGGGTGTGATGTAACATGCTTTGTTGTCTAGGATTTAAATGTGCCGCTGAAAGAAAAAATGTCACATAATTCAGGCTATATAGTTATGTCGTTGTCCTATTATTTATATCAACTTAAGAAAGAAGACGTATGTCGTTAAAAATAAAGAAAAAAACAGATAATGAATTACAATTAGTATGTGTTTAGTGACTGGTGGAAAGCGATGTTGATATCGCTCGCTGAGATGTTTTTTTTAACGAATTTAAATTTAAAAAGGATCTCAGCATTATTCCAATATCATTAGGCTCAACTTGTACTTATTGTATCCATGCAAAAGTATAGGTTCGAAATATGAATAAAAGCATTAATACTAAAGAAATTTAGGGCCATCACACACTGGAAAATATTTAAGATTTAACCAACAATCCGCGAGTACAGCAATTAGAAAATGATCATGCCCTTCAGGACACCGACAGATTGTACATATAGGCGCCGTCGTAAAAAGTGTGGTCAAAACAGACGTTTTTGGGTGTTTATTTGTTTGTTTGTTTGTTTGTTCAATTTCTTCAGTTGTAAAGCCTAAAAACAGTTTGTGTTTAAATAAGGTATTTTGTTAATAAAACAACTCAAGAAGGGTTTATTCCATACCCCCCCCCCCCCCCCCCCCCCCCCTGGACTTGTAGCATTGCCTGTAAATTCTTCATACTGATATTGTTGGAAAATTAGTAAATGAAGCAAAAATGTCCAGATTTGCTAAAAATGTCAAAAATTGGAGGAAAAAATGGCCAAATTTGAGTTTCTCGGACTCTCAGAGGCACGTCCCTAAACAAACCCCAATTAACCTGGTTTCTATAACAGTACTTCGCAAACACTATGTTCTAAAAATGTTTTTACAGTGGATCTTTAACTTAACAACTAGAGTTGCATGGATTGTTTCATTTTTAAAGGGTCAATAAAAATGCAATTTAGTTGTCATCAAAAATTTAGATGGAATTCAGGCACAAGAATCTCGGTATAATAAAATTGGGCTCAAGCTTTGAAGCAACCAAGTTCAGTTTAAAATGTTTAATATAGCCCACACGGTGTTGTTTTCGATAATGCGAGCCAATAAGGGAGTAAGTTTAGTTATTAATATTAATCCACATAAAATGCATGTTAAAGGTACAACGTCAAATTCTAAGGACATCATATATAGTGCAGGTAGTTATTTCATATAGATCAACACTCATTAGATTTCTTAACGTTTATTTTGGCTCCAGAATGTCCGTAAAAGTTAAAAACAAAGGGGATTTTATGCTCACTTTCAACATAAAACAAACCTCGGTTGAATTTCGTTTTGCTCCAATTCGGGAGATATGGTCCAAGTTTATGGCCTGACCGTACGTAGAGTATGGACACACAATTTTTTTGTTGCTGAAAATGATGATTAGGGTGTCTATAAGAATCCCCCGGATGCCACTTGGGCATCCTTGAGCAGTTTGAGAATCCCAGATGGCGGCGCATAAATTAATAATTATCTATTTCAACCCTATATTTTCAAACTATGCTTTACTAGATATTAATAGGACCCAATGAACAAGTCCATGACACCTTAAAATTGTTAGGTCATACTTCAAATTCAAAATGGAAGCCAATCTAATATTTTAAAATAGTCCCTATAACAGCGAATACCTCGATAAAAATAAAACATGAAGAGTGCTTCGATTCTGTTGTTCGACACGATAAATGTATTTCTGATACTTTTAGAGTTTAACTGGCGTCAAATCAATAATGGCAGCCAAAAAAGTGAATATCGTCAAAAAATACTTGACACAAATTTTCTAAAGTCTTGTCTCAAATCCAATTATGTGTCCATGAACAATTTAGAACTGCACGGTCACTGAAGTTCTCTCCCTACTACCTACGAAAATACGAAGATCACAATTTTTTGCGTACTAAAGAATAAAGCTTAATCCTTTTAGATATGTGGATATTATTGATGGAAAGCTTTACATTTGTCCTAACTAAAAACAGTACTTTGATTTTTAGCGACACCTAATCAAGATAATCAAGATTTTTAAAAACTAATATTAGTATCAAATAATCAATTGATCTGAATGTGTCAAAAATTGACAATTATTTGGTGAGCTCTCCGCTGACTTATCTGATTTTAGAGTGTATCATGATAAGGAGTATTTTTTCAGCTTAGATGTGAGTTAGGATTTATTTGTATAAGGACCTCTATATTGGAGAGGGGATTGTGTAAATAAATTCCATCTCTCATTTTGAGGTGCCTTTTATCTCCCACACTCTAAGAAAAAGATGCGAAAGAGGGTTTCATCTTTCTTCTTATAATAAGGTTCTTCTTCAGCGAACCAAAATCGTTCCTTAACTGCTGATATAGCCACATTTATGGTTCGTTAGGAACCTTTTTTTGGGTTCTCAGATTTTTAGAACCATTTTTGGGTTCATCCTCTATGTAAGACTGCATGAAATTAGCCATGAAATGAAATCTTCTATAAGAGGATCAAAGGATTACAAGGATTGTACAGCTTTATTCCGATCAAACAGTCTTTACTCTTAGTCTAACTCATGAATATATACACAAAGGTAAGACCATTTGTTAGGGTTCCATTCTAAAGGTTCCATATAGAGGACAATAAAATGGTTCTAAAGCGTATTTTTTTCTTAGAGTCAATCTCCATCATGATTGTCCCTTACAACATGAATCCCATCTCCATTACGAGAGTCCCCCCATTACACACCCGTCCCATCTCCACTATAAATTCTCACACCTATTCCAGGCCCATGCACCTTGGAGAAGATTCCAAAGTTTCATCAAATTGGCAAGGTTTTTGAAGGTAAGTTGCGTAAAGTGTCAGGAAGTTGCATAAAGTTACACAAAGATGTTGGCGTTAACCTTCATTATTGTGTATACCTTTTGTTAACTTGCTGCATTTCTTGTAACTTTGCGACAACATTCCACAACTTTGGGTAACTTTATGTAACTTTGGCGCAATTTTTGAAAACTTTGCATAATTAACGCGCTTTGTGTAACTTCCGCAACTTTGCATAACTTTGTGTAACTTTGCGTAAATTTACACACTTTGCGCAAATTGTGTAACTTTGCGTAACTTTACAACTTTGCGCAACTTTATGTAACTTTGCGTACCTTTTTGTTGCTTTTCACAACCTTGTGCAACTTCTCGTAACTTTGCGCAACTTCTCGTAACCTTGCGCAACTGATCATACCTTTTTGCAGCCTTCAGCAATTTTGACTCACTTTTTGCACTTTGCCAACTTTTTGTATCTTTGCGTAACTTTTGACCAACTACCATACTTTCGCAATTTGCATAACTTTTCACAACTTTCAACTTTGTGCCACCGTGCGCAACATTTTGTAACTTTGTGCCAACTTTGCTCAACAACTACTTGCATCTTTGCATAACTTTTCACAACTTTGTGACAACTTTTTGGACTTGTGCATATTTGACTTGAGACTTTCTGCATTTCTGCTATGGCATATCCTAACACTTTCATGGGGGGGCAGAGATAGGAACGCCCACAAATTTTGGTATTTTTAAACCTAGTAACTAATTGTAATTTTAACTTGTACTTTTTGACGTTTGTCTCTTTTGGTACATTGAAAAAAAAATCTGTTCAGGCATTACAGAGATAATTATGGTTGTTCCATATGGCCTCCTACAATATATGGTAGATTACAGCCATTGCCTTAGTCAAATATAAGGGTTCCAACTCTTCCCTAAAGTTAATGACCATGTATTGATTTGATGTAAACACCAAAGCATATGGCAGCATCATAGTGGTTATAAGCCAGAGCAGTGCAGTCTCATATTTTTGGAACAGCTTTAACATAGGTGGGGGGTATTACTACATGAAAAGGGCTATGGGGATATGGCACTAAAGAACCCCTTGTCACACTCCCTCAGCTCCTCCACAAACCCCTTTTTTCAGCATGCATTTGTGGCAGTTCACATGACCCCCACATTTGAAGGGGATTACCCAATTTAAGTCGATAAATTTTTCATCTTGATAAATGGCCTTCACCGAAAACCCCCATCTGAAAAGTTTTGTGTCGAGTTTTCAACCGTTTTGAAGTGAAGCTAAAAACGTGATTTTGTAATCCCCATAAAGTCTGTGTATAAGTACTGACATTAGTTTTACAGTAGGCCATACCAGAAAAAAAAAAAAAAAAAACATGCAAATTGTAATCATTATGGGATTGAATCAAAACACCCTCTTCTTTACCCTAAGATTTCAACATAGTAAATGAAAAAAAAAATATCTTTTTCTGATACCAAAGTTTTGACCAATTCGGTAAAATCTGGGATCCATGGGACGAGGCTATTAGCGATCGGACCATGGACTTTAGTCAAATAAAACTTCCCATTTTCCCATTATATTTTAAATTATATAACATCAAAATCTCATCAATTTCGGCCTTTTTGAAACTTCAAGTACTATGATCTCTAGTCCTCATGCTACATATGTACGGTTTTTATACACTCTAAATGAAATTGACGCGGTTTCTACTTTTTAACACCAGAAGGTGTTCAACTATTTGAAGTTCAGCTTAAAGGCATAGTTCTGGAAACATTTACCACATTTCCTTTTTTATCAGTAAAAACTTTTCCCAAAAACATGTGAAAGTGTTAAAATTACACTTATACCACTTTACTTTAAAATCAACTATCAACTCAAGTTTTGCAAGTTTTCACTATTTTTGCTCACACTTTTTCATTTTACCGCTGTCAAGTGGTTCAAAACTGTTTACAAACATTTGAACGCATCCCGTATATGTGTGCAATTGTTAAATACTGAGTGTTCTAGAACATGTGCTAGAACACTTTTTAAACACTTTTTCACTTACGCTGTCAAGTGTTCAAACTTTTACATTTGAACACATGACATATAGCTCAAAAACGTGGTATTTTGTGTTTAACACTATATGATCAGATGTGAACACTTGAAAAAAACTTGAATGATTAAAGTGCACGTGTAAATAAGTGGTAATTAAACGACACTATCAGTGATTTGAAAAATATTTGAAATTTGCAGGAACAGCTTCAAAGTGAAGGATAAGTTTGTAGAATTCTCATAAGGTTTACCTTTTTCCAACTGAAGAATTTACAGAAAGGAAAAAAAACGGCAGTGTTCCAAGATACACGGATTCCCCCATTCAATTGCGTGTTGTAGTAGTGTGTCCGAACTACAGTAAATTACTAAAAAAATTTCCGATTTGTCGCTTATTAGGGTGATGCTTCTGGTCTTATCATTTGCAGTGTAATGTTTAGATACCTGTACTTGTTACATACATGCAAAAATGCTGATTTTTTGATGATTTTTGCTATTTTCCGGATTTAGCAAATCATGATAGTGTCTTTAACCACTTTCACTGTTTTGGACACAGGTTACTGATAAAACTGAGGAACTATGTTAAATATTTCCAAGATATGCCTTTAAGATAACTTAAGGCTGACTCATAGATTTTTCCGAGGAGGCGTCCCTCAATTTTCAAACAAATCGTGTTTTTTTGCCATTTTGCGTGTCCATATTAATCACTGTGTTAAATAGCTAATTTCAAATCTGAAGTACTTCAAAGAGAATCACAACTTTGTTATAAAATTCCGGATCCGGCATTTTTTTGTTTACACATTATCCTATGGCACTGTTATACTAACAAACACATACATGTTACGGCTGGAAACCAAAATTCTGATTCATCTCACACTTTGTCAATGTGCATTTTAGGTGACTATCTTTAGTTCTTAATTGCATATTTAAATTGGCATTTCGTGTATCCACAAATGGCCTCGTCCCCCCCGATACCTCAAATAAAGTTGATATTTTCCATATCATCCCAAAAACGAACCAATTAACATTATACCATTGTGCCTAATATCTTACGTGCAAATTCTGTCGTGTCTGCAAACATAGAAATTGCATTTTGTATTTTCTGTCCGTAAACGGACAGATATAGCCAGTGGCCTATGGGACCGTGGGAAACGAACATTTGCTCATAACACAAAACCGCAAAGTCGGGGTCAGCCTAAAAAGTTGTGAATAAGCTTTTCTCAAGGGTATCTAGTAACAATTAATAAAACATAGGTCTGGGATCACGACAATGGGGGGGCACTCTACACAAAAAAAAAAAAAATATATTCAAAATCTTTGAGTCAGCCTTTAAATAGTTTGCAACACCTTCTGGTGTTTTTTTAAAATTAGAACGCGTCCATTTCATTTAGGACAGCGTTCAGCTTTGACTTACGTTTAGCGGGCACAGGGTTGTTGAAAAAAATATTTAGGGGTGAGAAAACATTCAAAATTATTGATTAATTAATGTTTCTAAGGTAACAGTCATTATATTTTGTCAGATTTTGGCACTTAAAAACCATATTTTTTCATGATTTTGAGGAAAAATTCAGTTTTGGCCAATTTTAGCCAAAAATGACGAGTTTTGGGGTGTGACCAAAAATTTTGACTGCTCTAATTTCCTGTGACGTGTATGAACAGAAAACTACCTCAGTAGTGACAGAAATTCGTTATGTAATTCAGGTGACAGCGGTACATTTGTAATATTCAAATCATATAAGGGTAAATCTCTTTCTTGATTTTGGTAACAGGGTTAGAAAGTCGGCAGTCAGAGTGACAATTGATTGGGAAAATGCAATTTCGCCCATATCCCAATTTTGTGATTGAAAAAAAAGCATACTCTTCAATGGTATTAGCTAGGGTGATGCTTCTTGTGTCTTTTGTTCAGTAAAATCTTAGCCAAATAGTGACATAAAACTTAACTAAGTTGAATGTACTAAAACAAATAAAAGTAACAATTAATATGTTACCCTACCTAACATTCGGAAGGGCGGAAAAAAATAAAGCCCCTTCCAAAAAAAAAATAAGTCCTTCAAAACTGTGAGGTTTACGGCTAAAACAAAATATAAACTTGCTGTAGCCAAGACCTCCCTCTAGAGCAGTTTATATTTGTTTAGACCTGAGAGTCCCAGTTTTGAAGGACTTATTTTTTTTGCGACGATTTGCCCAAATTTGAGGACTTCGGGGAGAAATATGCCTGTACAGGGTATGGGGAAAATTTTCAGTTAATAATTATGCATTTTTTATTTCAGATTCAGTCAGTTTCGACACAAAATTTCACTCTAGAAAAACTGGTATTTTAAGTCGTATATCTGTCCCTTTAAGTTTCACATTCGTCCACCAAACGTAAAGTCAAAAGCTTGGAAAACGCGTTGTCTTAGAGTGTATAATGTGCGGCCCATAACTGGAAATTAAATGGGGCATATTTCACTATCAAGTGCGAATCTTGATGGCTCTAGTTCAACTCTAAACTGTAAGGTTATGTGGAGTGTAGGCCACCCACGTCACATCCGCAATCAAATACTTGTTTGTATGCAGTGTTTACCCTAATACAAAATACATGTAGCTGTGTGAAGATTTCTCAGGCTGGCTAGACTTACACTGAAGGAAGTGGTAAGTGGTTCTTTGAAACATGAAAAATATGACTCTTTTGAAATAATGTGAAATTGAATATTAATGAAAAACAAGTTTGTTTGTGCCAAATAATAAAAAGTAGAAGCCTGTTTATGCTGTACTAACTAGGTAATAATAATCTGCGAAGTAAACTTTCTGCAGGCGTGCTCACATTTTCAATTATTTTCAAATTCACCATTTGTGTAAGTACTCATCTCTAAGTCCAAATTTACTAGTCAACTGGGGCCCGGGTTGAGTCCGAATCCAGCAGGTACAAGTCCGGGCTGGAGTGCCGAGTCCAAGGGGCCGAGTCCGAGTCTGGACTCGCCCCAACACTAAACAATAGCATAATCTAATTGAGTAACAACCAGTGTTTAACCATAGAGGTATTATAAAACCCAATAGACTAGTGTGAGCCCTTAAAAAAATCAAAATCCACTGAACGCAACACTGCATTTTTTTTGCTATAAGGGTGTGTAGCTATATGCATGTACTAAGACAGAAAACAACCATTGAAATAATAATTAACCCTTTTTAACAACAAAAACAACAATAATCAATTTTTGACGCTAACATACCTACAAATGGACAAAATGTATACACATCTGAAACCTTTTAAATATTACAATTATGATAGTTTTTGCTACTTTGTCTTTTTTACTCTCATTTTAAATTTTGCTCATTTGAAAACATGAAAACAATTATTCAGTTTTGATGATTTCAGATTTTGTATCCTCTTGGTAGTGAGTGACACATTAGACACGATTCTTTTCTTTTCAACAGTGGTGGCGACTTTGGTTGTTCCTTTTCATTTTGCACTTGGATTTTATCTTTTCATTTGTTACTATAGGCCGCCTTATAATGCACGCGCCTATGTTGAAAGACAAAGGATAAAAGCGAAGGCCAGAGTGCATTATAATGATGACGATAGTGCCTAGTGACACATGAGCCTACATGGTTACCGTAAATTAAAAAATCATTTGGGAATAGGTTTAGATAAGTGGTTTCCAACAATACCCTTCCACTTCCCAATGGGCACATCAAGGGGTGGTATATTTGCTTCGTTATGCATAACAAGCATTATTGAAGTGGATGGAGCCAGATCGTATGACACTGTAGTAAAATGAGCAGCCACAGTTCCAGGGGGGGGGGTTCTCACTTTTGGGTTTGGATAGGGATGTGCGGCAGGGTGTTTGCACCATCCAGAAAATATACCAAAATGGACAGAATTTGCTAACCAAAAATATACCTGCTTTTGTGGAGGTTTGGGGGCGAAGCCCCAGAAGGGGAGAGAAAAACTAAACTGTTAAAATGTATTTTGAGCACAATTCTGGCCAGCACTATTTTTCACATTTGTGGTTTGTAAACATTCTTTATGCCTGATTGACAATTGGAAAAACACTGGAACAGAAATGCAACCCTTTCAGATGCCAATTTTCAAGAAAAAGTGACCGATCAATATGCCAAAATCGCTGAAAATGCAATTAACCCTTATTCTCGGCCGCACATCCCCGTACCCCCTTTTCCACTAGAACCCCCCCCGGCACATTCATGCTTGAAGTTATCTATGGACTGTAATAACTTAAAGTCTGACTCAGAGATTTCGAAATATTATTTTTTTTTGTATAATGAAAAATAGTCATTAGAAGATCTAAAAGCTAGTCACCTAAAACGCTGAATTCCAATTTGAGATGAATCGGATTTTCTTTGTATCGGAAACATTTATGGTGTAATACGTCCCCATAGATACTGTGTCAAGAAACAAAAACTCCGGAGCCGGAATTTTATAACAAAGTTGTGATTTTCTATATGAAGGAATTCGATTTAAGCTTAGTCATTTCACACCCCCCCAGTGTAGTTAGACAAGGCATTATGTACATGCAAAAAAAACACGATTATTTTGGAAATTGAGGGCGACCTCCTCCGGAAATCTCTGAATCGGCCTTTAAAACACAAGCCGAAGCTATAAAAAGATTTTCTTCATAGACAGGCCCATGTCACTGAGTTCGATAACCCAAAATAACCTTTAAAAACATGTTTTTTTCATTCTGTGATTCAATTTTAAGATTTTTTATGTTGTCCGACACTTAATATTTTTTTACATTGTGTTGAAAATGATTGTGTTTTTAATGAAATTTTTAGAATATTTGCCCCCCCCAAAAAAAATCACAAAATTGCATTCTTTTCAGTATTTTCGGAGTCTCCATTTTTTCTTTCTTCTTTTTTATCAATTTTGTGTTTTTTCTTACAATATTTTCCAAAATGTTGTGTTCTTTTATAATATTTTGCTTTTCTTTTGCATGCAAATGAAATTGGTGCGCCCGCAGGCGGAGTGCCCACTCGCGTCTATGGCGTTTGGGCCAGACTCACTCATATCCCGCTCATATATAATGTTGCTGGGGGTTTCGCCACTCCTCTCGCACAGCTGAGTCTGTTTTGCATTCCCAGGCATATGCCGCTCCGTTACCCATTTATACTCCCTGGGGTGAGAGGCAAGCGAGGTAAAGTGCCTTGCCCCAAAATGCACAACATATTGGCAACAGCGGGGCTCGAACCCACAACCTTTGCTTATGAGGCGCGAGCGCTGATCCACTGCACACATGTGTCCATTAGCAATACTTTTTTTGCAATACTTCAGTATTTAGCACTATTTACATTGTTCACTAATTTTGAGTTTCATTTTTCAGTCCAGTGTTCAAATATTTTAACTTTTTCAAAAGTTTTAATGTTGTATGCCGGTACCCTTTATACACCTGGTGAGAGAGGCAAAGCGAGTAATTGCTTGCCAAATGCACAACATATTGGCGACAGCGGGGCTCGACCCCACAACCTTATTCTTATGAGCGAGCGCTGATCACTTCACCTTAGCTATACTTTTTTTTGTCAATACTTTCAGGTATTATCACTATTTTACATTGTTCACATATTTTGATTTCAGTTTCAGTCTATTTGTTAATTCACAAAATTTTACTTTTTTCACAATTTTGAGTGTTTCAACACTGTCTACTTTACTTCTTAATCATTAGCCTATATTTATACTATGCGTTTTCCTGCGTCACTCACGTTTCACTAGTATATTTTGCCAGGAATTAGCCTTGTTTGCCATGCGTTAATTCAACTCGCCGACTTGCGTCACACATTAAATTTGGTAAAACTACTTCATTTTTCCCTATTTGCCAATGGTCATAACTCGAAATTAATCATCTTATTATTGTAGTCAACAGCATACATTTTCTAAAAGCTGAGGCCAATAAGGAAGCCCTACTGGCAATACAAACACTTTATGTACATGTGACCACAAGATATACAGGTGAAACATGTAAATTCATATCAAAATTCACAAATCTTAAAATCTCAGGATGAATGTGTTAATTGAACGTTCCATTCAGATAGTTTATACTGTTTCTTTATTCAAAAAAATGTAAAACTATTAATTCATTTATTGGTTTTTTTTGGTATCTTTGTTACAGGGTGATCCAAATGATTCAATGTAAATGTTA
>JAMKCH010040154.1:0-83017 GCA_023653785.1 Ophioderma brevispina
CTAGATGCCATGTGTTGCGTCTGCAGATGAAGGGGGCCCGCTGTACATTTATAGATGGTGTGGCGCATCACCCGGGGCGCATGGGATGGGGGCATGATGGGTATAGACATGCGCCAATAAATGCATATCTCATCAATAATGAAAACTTTCAAATAACTTCCAAGGGCCTTTGGTTGTTTGTTGAATGCATGCTGGCAGGATTTCAATGTACTGGTAGGTAAGCTTATAGGTACATGTCTGAACTGTTTTGAATGTTGCACATAGGTTGTGTTATGCTCCTCGCTGGAGAATGATTGTTGTTGATGAAGGATTCTGGTTGTGAGAGGATGCATTACCAATACGGGGAATGCATCCTCTCACCTACTGCTTTTGCGGATGTTTTTTCCATCATTCATTATCATGATAATATTTGCTTAGTGTATCGCCTCCTTTCACCATCCTTTGGTTCGGTATTAACAATACTTTTCGTCTTGTACTAGTGTATTCATTTGATACGGTCCGAACCGGAACCTATAACACGTATTTTTCCAGAAAAAAAACGAAATACAAATCTAAGTAGTACTTTGAATACCATTAGTGCATAAAATGTTATTATAGAAGATGAAGAGGAAGGAAAAAAATAGTACACCCCGGATGGATTCGAACCTGAGACCTCCGGATCAAGAGACGAGAGCCCAACCACTGACCTAAGCGGGATTTTGTTTGATGTGTTGAAAATATAATACTTAAGCCCTGGGTAAACCTTACCACTTCAACAACGCAAACAATTCTAATTTACCTTTTGAGTAGCGAATAATGAGTCGATTGTAAGATCTAAACAATTACTCAAAAATAGTCAAATTTGGGTATCAATTGAAGAGAAAAGATGTTTGTATACGTTTCCCGAGCATCCGAATGCTTCCGAAGACGGCTTAATCATGCGATCATTTGTCCTTCTCCTCCGATGCCCATCCTTCCCCCCCCCCCCCCTCTGATGCTTATCGTGACGTCACGGTTCATTTAAATAAATCATAAAATTCACTTTTTGGCTCAGATGGATGCTGTTTCGTATGTTTTTCAGCGTTTCCAACCCGGTTGAAACCATTCGAAGGCGTTCCATGCGATACCTGTTTAAAATGTTGGGCTACATCTAGATATCTGGGGCGTTTTAGTGATTACCTGGTATTTCACTACGAAACATGTTGAAGAGAGTTCCGCAAAGCCTAGTCGTGAGCTACCCACCACGGTGTTTCCGGGAACGTGCGTCATGTGTTATTGCGTATGCGCAAAGAGTATTCAGCTAACGGCCTTGTCTTGGAAACTGCGATCGAATCGAAAAAAAATCGATAGGTCGCTAGCTGCATTGCGAAAAGCTCTTTGTGACTTGAGAGCCTTAATATAGGTCTTAAAGATGCATTGCATTGATTATAGTACCTTTGCTATGTTAACAGTTCACTAATCCTTGTGAAAAGCTTATTTCCCATCTAAATTGCAGTTGATTCTGATTGCGCGTTTTTGGTGTTTAAAGAAGGGTGACAAAAAATATCAAATACTAATTTTCTTGCAGAGACGACCGAATCTGCGCCTCATTTAGGCACAAATACAATAATTAGGCTAACGGTTCGATGATACAAATTTTGTTCATATAAGTCGCTGGATGAGGCTATCGATCACGAAATGGCCCCTTTAAAGGAAGGCTTTGGAGAAAGGAAGCCAATTTTGAATATTTGATTTGTATTTTTTGAAGTATACTGGCCTTTCAGTTAAAGGTGCATTTTCGTTATCTTGCACTTTTATCTTTGTTTATGTTTTTGTTTTCACATTCATTCATTATTTACTAGATATCCTCAAGAAAAAGGTTAGTGCTTTCCTAATCCTACATTCATCAATTCTGATGGTTGTTGCGTTTTGATGTTATGAGCGAATTTGTTGTATCGCCTAAAAACATAGCCACCTGTGTGGAAAGTTCTGTCGATTACGGCAGATGTCCAACTTAAATTTTCTTTTGGCGTTAAGGTATGGTAGAATTGCACCCTAAGATTAGAGCACACGTTCTATACTTGGGCCAACCGGTTCAGATGATCTAAAAAATCTAAATTTCTTTAAGGGGGGACGAGAATGTAGATCACGAAATGCCCCTTTAATTAGGATGAAATAAACCAAGGTAATTAGCGCTACATGTTTTTTTAATTTGGCACACTACCTAAGCTTTCATAAAATTAAGAACATGACCATGAATTACTAATTTGGTGAGAACTCACAATTATTTATATTTAATCTTCATTTTAGGGTTTGAGCAGATGGTGCAAATGTGTCTTTAGAAAACCCTTTACACTTTTATTCATTCTTCTTTGTCCCAAATATTAAATTCATTTCGTATTTTTGGCATATAGTTTCTTTTCTTCATATCAAAAAGAGGCACTTTCGAATAGTATTTCTTAAGCCTTTGGCTAGAAACTATTGGTTGACTGTTGTATCGGCTTTGGGTAATGTCACTTTGTCTTGTACACCAGTGAGTCTTAAAATATAATCTGCAGCATTTGTAATGTTTCAAACTTGCCGATGATGTCATATTTGACGTCACACGGAAAACAACTATCATAAACTGATTTCCAATGTCTATTATCGTTTGAGCCTAGCTGATCAATTAAAAACTTAATGAACTTTTGGAACGTTAATGTAGAATTATTAGGAGACTTGGGGTGCGATGTATCTCTGAATTTTGCAGTTTATTGAAAATTTACCTTCCTACGTATTTTGCCATCTTTTGGCTCGGTCGAAAGTTGAGTCGGGATCCACTATGTTCTGAACACGGACAAACACGTGTTGTATGGGCTTTCTCGTAAACATGAACTTTTTTGGTAGTGCCCCAAAATATAACGTCTCTGTGCCAGATTGTATTCTTTCAACAAGCGTAGTTTTCTCAGACCGTTCTGTAACTAGTACTGTGGAAGAGTTTTCTTCCCCAGTTTCAGAAATCCATTAAGTTGGAGGAACACCATCTTCCAACTTGTGCAGGCAATCTTCGGAACGAAACAATAAGAAGTTGTGGTTTTTATCGTCACGATGACATTTCGTGGAGGATCCGTGGCCATGTTCTGATGTGTGAGCCTCTCCGTTGACAAATAACATCCTCGTTCAAGCATCTGTTTTCTTTCTCCGTTTTTTGAATATTTTTCCTGAATCTTCATAATTCGCTACGGGTTTTGCACGAGTCCTGTAGTTAAAAATAACAAAGACAGTTTATTAAGCACTGGAAATTACATCTCAATAAACCTGGCAAATAAACGGGCATTTAAGGGGAGAATACGTGGCTCTAATGGTTTGCGAGTTTTTGTCTTGGGACCCAACGTCAAAGCCGTTCAGACAATGCTTATAAACCTCACACAATGCTTCACGAAATTCTCCAATTTGTTGAGAATTTTACCTTGGAAAATTGAAGATTAAATGATGCTATACCTGTTAACAAACCAATTTTTACAAACCTTCGCTAAAGACAAATCACAAATCAACCTCCCTACTTTTTTTTTTATATTGCTTGTAAGGGAATTAACACCTCCATCTTATTTAAGCCTAAAAGCTTTTTTCCCGAGGTCATACGGCACTGGAAACGCCGCACACCGCAGAAATCTTAATTTTCTTACTTAAAGTAAATACACCTCAGAAATGTTCAGAAATGTTATAACAAAGAAGGCAATGTTATGAGAGACTATTTATACATATGCATAACGAAAATCCAGGAGTTCATTGTGGAAAATGTCAGTTTTGTGTAGCTAAGAACGTAGCAGCCATATGCCAATGGATAAAGGATACTGGGCATTGAAGGACGCGACTATTGATGTCACACACCTCGTTCTCACCCCCTTCAGTGAATGCCTGCAGTAAAGAAATTAAATACTCAAAAAACTAACCTTGTGACCTTGATGTGTGCTAGGGGGTTCTTTGATTGTATGAATGTTTTCTTCTTTTTCTTCCCTGTCGACATATCTGGAAAAAACTCACGGTTTTAGATATTGTTTATCATAGAGTATCAAAATGGTTTTATACATTAAATGCAGACTCAGCGATTTTCCTTTCCTGAGGAGGGCCGCCGTCATTTCCAAAAAAAAAAATCGTGTTTTTTGCATGTAACATAATGCTTGTCATATACTAAGCACTGTGTGAAATTGCTAAGCTTAAATCGCATCGATCATTCGAATCCCTTCATATAGAAATCAACAACTTTGTTTTTAAAATTCCGGATCCGAATTTTTATTATACACGGTATCCTATGGAAGTAATACTACACATAAATGTTTACTGCATAAAACGAAAAATCCGATCATCTCAATTTCGGAATTGTGCATTTTAGGTTACTATCATGGGGGGGGGGGAGGGGGGGGGCATCTTTAGTTCTATTGACTATTTTTCATTATTAACACAAAAAAATAATATTTCGAATCTCGAGTCAGACTTTAATGTGTAGAGCGTCCAGTATGGTGTTCAATTTCCCAATTCTGGCCATCAAGTTAGGTTCGTTCAAACACTTTTGACGTTAGAGAGATATGCATTTGGTTTATATGATAGGTGCCTGGTCCGATGGTCCTTGGGTATTCAATATCTCGTTACATTACTTTAACGCCAAAGTTGTCCGTGTCCTTGGCATGGAGATGGGAAATAAATTGCAATTATGCAGGCAGACATGCTGGTGTGGTTGGTCAAGTTCATCTTTAAGAAAAGGCATCTAAGCGATCCTTTTAAACTTGTATTTTGAAAATCTTCTATATCATTTTCGCGTCGGAATAAAGATTATTTGGCTCAACCCTAAATCATCACACAATTGTCATCATTATTTAATAGGGTTTTGTGAAGGAATCCACTTTATGAACACGGCTGGCTAAATTCCCATTCTCCCCCCTGGCGAAAAGCAATCCAATTTTCGAATTAAGTTGATCAAAGACGGGTATGCAATGAAATATTTTAGACAGACCAGTATTGCTTTTTTAGTGTGGCAATTAGAAATTCGGAATGCAATTAAGAAATCAATAGGTTAGTGGGTAAACATATGGGATTTTAATAGTTAATAGTTATTATAATATTTTAGATAACCCATTGGAAACAGGTTGGCATATTTAGCCACTTCAATGGAAATCATGGCTTATCGACTTGGTTGTCTTTTTTTGTGAGTATTGAATTTAGTTATGTTTTGTTATTTTTGTATCGTTATCGATTATGCCAAATACAAATGAATATATATCTTGAAATATATAGCTCCTTAAACACCTATTTTTATAAATGCACTCATCATTTGTTGATCCGTCTCCTAATGGTTGAAACTATTGAAAATTTGAAAACATTTTTAAATGCTAATTTCGTTTTGTTTTGTATTTGACGTCCCTCAATAAAACCTAGAGCAAGTTATACCATGTTAAATAATTATTGAGATTTGTTTGTATTAATTCAAAATAGTCAACTAGAACTAAAAATAGTCACCTAAAGTTGTTAATTTTACAGATTTACAGATCAATCGGTTGAAAACATAATCAGTATTTATAAACGTGTTGTACTTTGATGAAATTGGGTCAGCTTTCGTTCGAAACGACTCGTGCAATCCGAACTACATTTCTGGCATACATTTGTCAGTTATTTGCTTACTTTTCCCCTTAGAACCTCATTCCTGATTTCCATCGCTAGCAGGTGCTTATTTTGAATTGCTAATTTAAGATGACTCTAAATTTTAAACGGATACATCTTAGGCCACAAAAGCAAACTGTCCAGGGGTCAGGAAAGGCGAAATTTCAAAATTGTTTGCATTTTTTTTTTCAAAATTGTTTGCATTTTTTTATATCCATAGAGGAAAATCTAATGATCACCGCAAAAAAGGAGGTGATTTTTTTTTCAAAAGTGCATATAAATACAGTTAATGGTACGTTAGGGATATAGACGTGTTTACTTGAAAATCGAAAAATAAAAACAGTTGATCGGCTGGCATAAAGGGTTTCACCGGCATTTTTAATTTACGCCCTGTGTTTTTACCCACATGGTTTTAGATTTGGAGCGAATTCGACCATTTTAGCAAATTATATACAACCCTTCTGTTAGACAATTCCTACGGCGGCCTCCTACAGCAAAGAATACTTGCTTGTAAGTTAATGTAAATGGAAATCAGCAATAACTCGAAAATAATATTTAAAAATTGAAATTTTGGTTATATTAGCTTAAAAATAATAAAAGGACAATAGGTATATTCTCATTAAAATAGTTTAATGACGGCACAGAATCACAATAGTTAAACAAGTAGGCTTTGAGATATAAGTTTTGTATAGGGTCTCCCGCATATTGACATACAGCGATACGACGATTTTGGTATCATTGGAAGGCGTGTTTTTTTCCCGCATTTCTCATCTGCAAAATAGTTGGGCTGACGAGAACCAGCAGGAAAACAAAAAATTCCTTGCCCAAGTGCACAACACATTGGTAAAGCGGTGCTCGAACCCACAAAGCTTGTGGCTTAAGAGGCGAACGGCTGATCCAACTGCACCACACGTGACCACACATGTGCCCGCAGATAGTTCGACCCGTTTTGATGTGAAAGCTAAAAACCTGATTTTGTAAGCCCGTAGAGTACTCTGTAAAATTAAAAATGATCCGACCAAAATTGTCAAATTTCACTCATAACGTCCAATCAAACATCCATTAGCCTAAATTACACAGGGAAAATGGGAAAAATAGAAAGCTTTTTTCAGATACAAAATTGTTGACCACTGCCGATAAAATGTGGGTTCTTGGGACGAGGCGTTAGCTCGGAATTAAGGCTGATTAAGAGATTTTCCTGAAGAGGGCGCCCCTCAATTTTCAAACAACGTGTTTTTTGCATGTAATCAATGCTTGTCCATATACTAATCACTGTGTGAATAGCTAAGCTCAAATCGATCAAATCGAATTCCTTCATATAGAAATCATATCTTTGTTATGACCTGTCCGGATCCCGTGGAATTGTTTGTTCTCACACACGTATCCAGCCGGTATACTATACAGAAATGTTTACTGCATGAAACGAAAATCTGATTCCTCCAAACTGGGCCAATTCAGGATTTTCGGTGACTAGCTTTAGTCTACTAGCTGGCTATTTTCCGATTAATCCTCAGAAAAATTATAATGCGAATCTCTGAGTCATCCTCTATCTTAAGGAGCGAACGCTGATCCAACTGCCCCCAGTTAAAACATTAACGAATTCGTATCATCTCAGGTGGAACTGGAACGTTATCGGGTTACTCTATATAGCACGTGGCAAATTAACTATAGCCTATTATACCATGTTCTTTTACAGTTTCCATGGCAAAATTAACGTAGTCCCTAAAACCAAAATGATAAATGCGTTCTTTTACTATTTTTTTTTTTTTTATTTCCCTTGGAGAGGACTTTCACCAGAATGCATCAAAACAAACGAAAGGGTATGCCAAACATTTGCATACCTATTTTAATTTACTGTATAATATATTTAATAATTGCATCATTAATATTTAAAGGATATTTTTGAGGCATTTGTTTTGTCTGAAAAAAATAATTTTCTCAGTTCGATCAATTAAAAAGAAAAAATGCGATAAAAACGGCTCAAAAGTCTAACTGCGCGCGGCTTTGGAATAAATTTTTGTTAACTTTCCGAAATCCCCCCCCCCCCCCCCCCCCCTTCTAGTTCAATGTACTTGTATGAGGCCGTGTTCCATCTCACTGGCAGTATGCTATTTCAAGATCCTCCAAACCGCTAATTCTCCCGGCTGCCGTAAACGCAAGATTTATTACCAGGCCAGCCCTGACTTTGAACCGTCCATTTTAGAATCTACCTTTACCGTGGTTCACTTGAGACATAAGTTAAGTCCGTTGCGAAGTTTCCGGGTCCTGATGTAGAAAAGTGTGCATAATATAAAGCCAACGAGACCATGAAAAGCCCGGCCTAGACTGCATGTTTCATGGTAGGGAAAGGCACATTCTAGCTTCGGTACTCATTCTGCTAAGTTAGAAATTCACCTGAAACAACATTACAAAAGATTTGCCGATGAAACTTCCTGCAAAACGGTTTATATATGGGTTTGTCCGGGTTCACAGATTGCTGCACTGTGCGTTGCGCTGCAGATTATCGATAAATACCGATCACAAATCAAACGCAACTATAGAATCCGTTCATAAGAATTGACGTCACTAGCTTTCACGGCGGGTACCGCAACGCAGATATTTGGTTAGAGGATTCCATTCGGACACCCAACCACAGCAATGCAAATGCATGCACGCATGAACGAACCTTAATGAATGGTGTATGCGTTGTATGCCTACGTTTGTGGGGTGTTGCGAATGTTGACCAATAAGGTAAATAATGTGAGACGAAGTCACCCAGCCTACGGCTAGTACAAAAAATACCCAAAAAAAAATATCACGTCCAAGCCTACGTATGACGACGGAAAGGATCCCTTGATACGTCAAGTTAAAAAAGGGTCACCCTTGCTTTGGATACAAATGTAGGATTCAGGAAATATTGTAAAACTAAGTAAAATCTCACCTTTATAGGGTGAAATTCAGAATTGGACAGAAGGTTACGAAGGTATGGCTAAGCAACGCAGAATAAAGGTGACATTTTATTTTTATTCATTTCAAAATAGTCCACGGCAACTTTTATTATCCTACGAGAACAAGACGGTTATTGGATTTTTAGTTAATTCTCTAATTAATTTCACACATGCGTTTTGTTCCTCCCCTTGATGTGCCGTAAGAAAAGCAGCGTAGAGTTGAATGCCCACCGGCAATAGGCGCTTGCACGGCAGGTCATTAGGTTATCTTGGCAGGACTGCCTACAGACAACCCAAGCATGCAGAGGAATCACAAAAGGACTCACCTGTAGAAATAGCTGAAATGTTCGGGTGAACCAGGTGCATGCATTGTATATTCGTCATGCTGGGATGATATGAGAGGAAAACAAGTCCATTCAATTATAATTTACCTTCTATGCAAGGCCCTATATGAAAGGGCCCGTATCGGCCCTTGGCACAGAGCTAAATTATGTAGAATGGACTTTTGTTTGCTCTCCAGATTAACCAAGCATGCGAAGAATACAATGCATGCACCTGGTTCACCCTGAACATTTCAGCTATTTCTACAGGTGATTCCTTTGGTATTCGAGCATGCTTGGGTTGTGTCTGAGGCAGATTCTGGCCAAGATAACCTACTGACCTGCCGTGCAATCGCCTTATACGTCCAGTACAAATCACCCTGACCTTGCTTGAGCACTGACCGCTACAATAGATAGCGGGTCTGAGTCGCCGATGAAAACATCAGAGTAGTTGTTTTTTGACCTATACCAATATTGGCGGGAAACAATGCATACACCTTGTAAAACAATAAAACATCTGTGTGGAATATGTGCAACAGCAGGTTTATGCATTGTTTCCACCATAGGTCAAAAACTAACTTCCTGTTGTGTTTTCATTTCGGGTACCATGTCAACTGTGCGGCAGCCGCTATCCATGTTATAGGCAGTGACGAGAGTTACATTCACTTGAGCTATAAAATCACAATTCCCAATGGCACAGTTCAATAGCTTTCATTGCACCATTGTATTGAGCAAATACATCAACGTTTATTTTAGTAGATTTATGATACCCGGACATGCATGGTCACTGTTGTTACATGTGAGCCCATCCAAGGCTACTGAACTGAGCCCTTGGGAGATGAGCATTCTTCATACCACATGTGATTAGAAGAGGCTTAGATGGCCATGCACAAGCGTGTACTGTTGTTGGAATGCGGAATTATTTGTTCATAGATCAATCGAACAAATGATTCGCGTACAAGTCCACGCATACACGTATGACATGTAAATCGCCCTATTACCCTGAAACGTGCAAAGATGCTAAGAGTCAAACTTAGCAATATCTGCACCGACTTCTCGGCGGCACACTCATATGCTGACAGTACATTTTTGATTGTTTACTGAATAGAAGCACTCACCCATTGGCAGCGTGCATGATTGAATGTTCCTCATATATAGGACACTGTCACCGTCAATACTGTTGGTGCCAAGTAACACTTTATTGCCAACATCTGTGTTTATATTTGTATGATGTAAATATGAAATATGTGCTTGATGATAATAATTGTACGTGTGTGTATGTGTTATGAACAGTTTTGTAATCTAACGTTTTTTGGTATTGTGCACAAAGCGATGACTGCACATATTCAGTTGAATACAAGGCAGACCAAATGGAAGATACCCAAACGGCCCTTATGCCTTTTGTGTGTGTGATCCATGCGTACAGCATGACTAGCAGAATGCCAAAACGGGCGCTGCCACGTGGTAGTTCGCTTGCCTCTGTATTTGATTGAAATGCCAATAACGGCCTTGGATATTAATGGCCTAAATAAAATACCGATTCGTCATTGATACAGCCTAAAATTAAGAAATTTTCAGTTTCTTCTTTTAATATTGTTCCATAATTTTAGTTCAAAACAAATTGGAGGTAAAACCATGAATGCTCTTGTTAACTAGGAGAATGGCAAAATAAATACATTTCAGTTTTTCTTCTCTTAGAGATGCAGCCCCACGAAAACCCTGGGAGGAAATATCTAAGCCAGAAAGGATCGACAACGAGGATTTAACAGGAGATGAGTAAAAATATTGACGATATTATCTTATATCATATTGAATATGAATATCGTATGCAGTCACTTGCATATAACATGCTGTCTCACTCGAAGTCGAAATTCATTTACTCCAACGAGACGGCATATGGTTTTTCAATTTACATACATATATATACGCAATATGAGTCTGTGAGATTATATTTGTAACTCAATTCTAAATTAATGATTTTTCCTTTCTTGTATTTTCGAAGCTACATTCGCATCTTTTCTGGGTCAAGTTCATGAAAGCTCAGTGAAGTATGAATTAAGATACTTAACAAATATCAAATAGATCAATTTTATGATGTGAGCAATACATGTAGAAACCAAACACTGTGTGAAGAACGTCACATACAAACACCACAAGAAAACTTCCCTCTATATTTAGGTGCATTTTAACAAGAAATCAATTTAGATAAAATAGCCGGTGACAATTGTTCTAACATCATTTCTGGTTCCAGATACCAAGTTTCTTTTACGATTGAACTGCCAATGTTGAACTTATACAAAAGAGCACTGAATTATTAAAGTAACTTCTTCAAGGTGCACAACATTTTCCTATGTTTATGTGCTTCTGCCGCTCTGGGAAAAGGACAAAAATCGTTTGCTTTAAACATAAGTAAGCTTTTGTCAAAACGTTGCTCAGTTCTAGAATCAGAATTTTCTTAACGAATTCACCCTCGCTCGTATAATTTGATTTCACAAAAATGTAAGCACATTTATCCAAACACGCACATTTATCCAAACACAAAACACTGATCAATGCAATTATGCCAAAAACCCAGATTTTGTAAGCTTGTGGGCATTGCTGCGAATTCTTGAGCGAAATCGTAACCCCCAAATCCACTGTCGAGGATGGATTTTCTTTCACAGAAAACGCATAAAGCCCTTGGTTTTGTTTTTCTAGGCACCTAAGAACATATCCAGATTCTATGACAGAGCATTTTGATCTCTGATTTTCATATTCATCCAGATTAGAAATTCCCGGGTTTGAATCCCGGTGGGGTCGTGGCACTTGCTGGGATTTATTCGGGTATTACCAATTCTGGATTTGATCTGTATAACAGCTATTGGTTAAATACAGAATACCTCTCTCCTACATGGTTCACTTGGAATTGGGCAAATGGATCATGAAAGCATCCCGTCCTTCGGAGGGGACGTTAAGCCGTCGGTCCCGTGTACAGAGAGTCACAACTGTACAAGTACATCGCAGTCAGTGTCGAATAAGAGTAGGGTGGAAACCCCTGACTGTTCCCAATCCGCCCCAGCCTCAAATAGCGGGCCATGTCAGGAGCGTCCGTATCATGGATACACGCGGCCCCGGATCAGCACACTAGTTGAATAAATCCTGACACCACCACAAGCCATTACCAATGACTTGTGGATACGCTAAGAAGAAGAATCCAGATTAGATAATGGTTAATTATAGAAGTAGTAGTGGTGCCTTCATGTACAAGTAAAACTCAATTCAAACAAAACAAATGATCTCATTCCAAGGTTATTTATATATTCACAGTATCATTTTACAGTTGTGCAATATCCCCATAAGCACTTGTCAAATCGTCGGAAAGTGAATTACTAATTGTTAGGTTTAAAATTACTACCCCCAACCCTCTATGACATTAAATATTCCAACATAATTGTTTATCTAGCTGTTTATGTGCAACCACACACACACACACATCACAAGGGATGATGAAGTTTCATATCTTGCTCAATATCAAAGTAGGAACGATTGCATTTTAGAAAGTAAATTAAGCAAATGATTTAAGAGAAGAGTGGTGGCATTTTGGAAAACACTTTTGGAAGAAATTTCAAATCCATTTCAATATTTTTATTTTTTCCGCATTTATTTCTTTACATTAAAAATTTAATATTTTAATCTAAGTCAAGATATCTTCTCACTTTCTAAAATGTTAAACTAAATCTCGATTTATGCCAAGAACTTTGTAAATGTCAGGTAGCTTAGTCACCTTTAATACTGATACTCAGATTTCAAGGGGTTTTATTTTTTTATTTTTTTGAGATTTGTAAAAGGATACGAAATGTTATCAAAGTAAACTCTTCTATTTAAAGTAAATAAAAGAATAAATGCAAACAACGTATGGGAAAATGTTGTAGTTATTATGAATTTCTTCAAAGGTATGACATTTTCCAATATGTCTCCAATCTTTTTTGGGGTCCGTACGTAATTTAGTTTTTAAAATGCATACATTTATGGGCTCTACAATGATATTTAGAAAGATATGCTAAAAAATCCTATCCCTTAAAATATGCACTATATCCACGTTTGTCTGCCTTTAAAATAAAGGTATGTTAAGTTGCTGTTGCGTAATTATTTTGCACGTTCTAATGAAATTAGTTTCATGCGTCATAATCATTTAAACACTGCAAGCGACTACAGTCAATCACAGATCAATGTTTGGCAAGTTTTATTTCAAAAAGGTCAAAATTATTTTTTTCCAGGGTATATTCTAACGGAGTCGAAGCAAATCTAGTCTTTGCTTGTAGTTTAGCTGGCTTTCATATTTTTTTTCATATTTAAAGACACTATCAGTGATTTGAAAAATATTTGAAATTTGCAGGAATAGCTTCAAAGTGAAGGATAAGTCTGTAGAATTCTCATAAGTTACCTTTTCCAGCTGTAGAATTGACAGAAAAGGAAGAAAACGGCAGTGTTCCAAGATACGATTCTCCATTCAATTACGTGTTGTAGTAAGTGTCCGTTCGGACAGTAATGACTAAAATCTCTGATTCTGTCCTTATTAGGTTGCTTCTGGTCTTATCATTTGCAGGGTATGTTAGGATACCTGTACTTGTTACATACATGCAAAATCTGATTTTTGATGATTTTTTCGATTTGCTGGTTTAGCAAATCACTGATAGTGTCTTTAAATTCCACACTGATGTATTTATTGTAGCAAACTATTTCCTCAAGAAGTCCCCAAGGAAATATATATAAGATATTAGAATATTTTGTTAATCTATATTATAATGCTGTTACCAGAAGCCATTCTTGTAGTTTACCGCCAAGTCACTAAAGCCACCTTCTCTGACTCGCGTTTTTGCGAAAACATGGGTATGGTAGTTTTACTTATATGTTTTCTCTTTCAAAAACCCCGTTTGACAAGAGTTTCCAAACAAAGTGTCTTTAAAAATTTTCATAAAATATAAAGTTAGATCGCATTTCACTTAGCTGAATGTTCTATCATCTTTCATGCAAGGGCAAGCTCTTGATTTATAAATCATATGTTTTGCTAATGGTTCATGAATATCGACTGAAGGTGATTGCTCCGTCTTGTATTTGCCTTCGTTTGTTGCCGAAATGGCGCATGGGGAAAATTCTCTCCACTGATACGGTTGCATATTATATAAATGATACCTAAATCTAAATTTTGATTAACGTACGTTATAAAGTTCGATTAGTTTAAAAGGACGATGATTAATAATTGTTGAATGTTGATTGCTGGCCAGCTGATTAATCAGTCTCTTAAACCAACCTACAACCCACACGGCAAAGTTTAAAGACAGAAAAATCGGGTATCAGCCAGGTGACTGCAGGTTTTGGGCTAAGCCACTATAATTATTTAAAATACTGTTGCCCTGATTTTTTAATCAAAAGGGTAAAGGGGCATTTTTAAGTTTGGGGTAACTTTTAGATTTAGTTTTAGACTTAATAATTAGGGTTGGGATTGAGTTTAGGGTTAGGGTACAGAGTTTAGCGTTAGGAGTCGCTTATTCAAATCCAATTGTCGATTGTCGTAAACAGGTGTGAAGTGGGATAAGATAAATGGGTCAGGTTAGTGTGTCAAATAGAAAAACATACAATTAAAAAAAAATTAGCGTAGCGCACGGCAAGGACATTGATATCTTGTTGTCTATTGATCTATTGAAAGGCCTTGATTTTCCCTGATGTCTCTTGGTTGTTTCTTGATTCTAAATGAGAAATTTTACATGATTGGATCATTTTTCAACATTTGACCTCTGTATAACCTGATTTGATCCAATAATCTTTTTTGCACAGGATGTGACCCGACAGCAATTTGGAATATTGATTCTTGACTCTATACTAACAAAACCAGACCACCAAACTGTGTTCCTTTTTCCAGCTGAATAAACGCTCTGGACTCCCGGTGCATATAGATTTTAAGAACAAATAAAATAACCTCAATTGAATAAGCGTTGCTCCTGCAGCATGTGTGAATTATCTGCTTATAACATAAATGGATCAAATATGGAATTTGGATATCCTTGGTGGCTTCATCAAATACAGGTAGAAGGGCATGATGGTAAAAATGTGTTCATGATATAGTCTGTATTCTGGAGGACATAACGCATATTAACAATGTCCTTTATTCTATAAAAGTACGAGATTATCCTCTGACATGATATTAATCGTGGCATCGGTTTCCCATGGTAAGTTTCACGTTCTCCAATACGGATTAGTTGTTCATCATTTCTAACTCTGTGTTTAGTTCAAAATTTACATCATTGACAAGGATAGTCTAAATATAAAGTCATTCATTACATTCTTGAAGCATTCCTTAGGGAAGTAATGAGCTTTTTTCAGATAAATTCATTACACCTTTTATGTTCGTCACGCGCACTACATTTAACAACCATGGATGCATTGATCATAACCTTGCCATAACTACTACCCTATTTATAGTAACGGCACTTCTAGTAATGCCTTCCACAGAGAGTGTATGGAATTTATCTAAAATAGTCGAATGCTCTTCCTGCATCTGGAAAATCGAGTAAAACTTCATTGAATTAAATAAGAAATTAAATGAATAACACTGCGTTTATGTCTTAAATACTGCCATATATGTATTGTCATATCCTGACAAGTGTAGAAGACGTTTTTAAAATATTTTTTTTTTCAAGTGTAGAAGACGTTTTTAAAATATTATCTTTCATCATAAATGATCAAAGTTGCTTTAGAACAATTATTTTATACGATAAATTTTAAAAAAAATCATCAGAGAGTGTTTAAACATCAGCAGATATTCTAAGTCTACCTCCTCGAACCAACCGATTTAAGCAATAAAGCTTATCACATTTATTCAAGTACAAAAATTAATCAATTCACTTACGCCAGGAAATCCAGGTTTTGTCTACGGGTATCGCTGCCAATTCTTCGGCAAAAGCGTAACCCCGCATAAATTACTCTACCAACGATAAAGCTGCCTACTTCGAATTTAGCCTCAAGCGTTGGGTTTTGTTCTTGACGCTGTCTAGGCAGAAAGCAGATTTGTAGGAGATCACATTTCCTGCATACAAGTGCATGTGTTTCCATGTAAAAATTTAATTGAATAAACATTGTAGATGGATAGCGTCCATGATTTGAGAAAGAGCGAGTACCTTCAGTGTCATTTCCGAATGCACTACTGTGTGTTTTAAAGGAATTTACAAAAAGGGCTACTTAAAGTGATAACATTTCGTAATGGCGAATTTGCTCCTTCTGACCTCAAAGTGCTGCTTGACGTAATGAGACCGTTGCATATATTAATTTTACAATTAAAACATTTTCCAGGAAACATTTAATCTAAAAAAAAACAGTGTGAAAGCAGATATAGTCCGGTGGGAGCCATAGTCCGGGGCTCCATAGACGGTAACGGAATAAAGCGTGAAACTAATGTTACGTGAAGAGTCAACTGAATCGATTGCCCTATTGTTCACCATTATTCCCGGACTATGAGTACGCCGGACAATAATTACTTCTACACCGGTATCAAGTCATAAATATTTTGGAATGGAAAAAAATGATTAAAGATTGACATACGTTTGATGAATGGAATTCAACTTCGATGAAAGAAAAACAGCCTTTTCACCACACAAAATTTGATCCCTGTAAAATCTTTGTCTTGGCCTCTACTTAAGACCACATTTGCAGCACTTAAGAATCACGTTTCAGGGGTTCCTGTCAGGCTGTCTATATATTTAATCACTCACACTTTTACTCGAGATGCGTTACAAAAGTCTGCTAGCTGTAGATCCTGGGCTATTTTTGTATAGCTAAAGGTACAAATATGACTTGATGAAGACATTTCTTAAGAGTGACAAGTGATTTCTGAGCACTTTTAAACAATTACGGTCGGTAATTAAGGTAGCCCACAAATGTTGTTTTAATATGCAATTAGCTTATTAGTATTCATAGATATCTGGACACAAAGTAATACAGCTCCAGAGGTATCACAGTCTATCCACTTTACCAAGTTACAGTTCATGGGTAGTCGCGTTTTGTCGGTAGAGTGAATTAATGACATATTTATGTTGGTATGGAAAGGTACTCAATAATATTCATTAAAATACATCTAGGGACAAACTATTCAGTACCAAAGTTCATCATGGTCAACAACGCTAACAAGTTTTAAGTTATAGTTTTACGGGATATATTTTTAGTACAATGGATTAATAAACAGTTACCATGGTTACAGGCATACATGCAGCCATACACACAGCCGTGCAAATCAGAGAGATAATATCAATAAACAGTTACAGGCATACATACAGCCATACACACACAACCATACAATCAAACTGATAACATAAGTCGTCCACTATTGTGTGGACCAAAAAGCAAAGGTTTTGAATCACTTAATCATTTCGCTTCATTCTTCAGAGTTAATCCATTGCGTAATTATTTTTAAAACCCTCTGAACATTTCAAACACCACTTAATAAAATATGAATATTGCATTACTCGATGTTAGAGACCTAATAAAAATTTAATCAAATAACCAAAGGCTTTTTTTTAAGTTAAAACATCTACAAATTCAAGATTCCTTGGATTGTGTGCCTGTGGGGTAGAGCCGACTGTTCGAGTCATCTGCAATAAAATGAATTTCTTGGAAAATCAGTTTAATAATATCTACACTTAAACGTTTCTATGAATATAACAAAATCGATTTGTTTAATGCCCCAGGTAGACTGGAAACGTTTTGTGTTTATTGTGAGAAAAGATTAACGTTTATATATAAAATGACCTAGTAACCTTGTTAAAAAAGAAAAATAATACATAAATACGGGGCGGCGTTCTTATCTCGATTTTGGGCTGAGACAATTTTAGAAAGACTTAAATCCTGTTGCTGATTGTTGCTGATTAACTAACACTTTTGCGATAAATGTCATGTTTTTGCTGCTTTTTACTGCAATTGATAAATATTAACCAAATATTAACCAAATATTAACCAAATAAGTAAAAATGTGCCTATTCTGATAATAACGAGTGCAAAATGAAGCAATTTAAAAGCTAAGCACTAAAATCGGATTTCTAGAGGCAGACTGTTTTGAAGACATATTTTATCGCTTTTGTCTATTGGTTTTTGAATACATATAAAGTCTCATCTTTTTTTAAAAAATATCTGAGGATATCAGACATATTTACGAAGATCGGACATCTGACCCAAAACTTGCGAAGAACCAATTACAAATATGCATTTGCGAGATGTCGAAAATAATTGAGCCGGCGGACACTGAAAACGGGGCAGAGGTGGAGAAATGTGTGTATCCAACCGAATATATGGGTCTGAGATTAAATGTGTAACTCAATCCCAAATTAATGATTCTGGTTTCAGATATCAAGTTTCTTTTACGATTGAGCCACCGATGCTGGGCTGATAACAAAAAAAGCATTAAATTATTGAAGTAAACATCTTCCATGTGTGCATCACTCTCCTATGTTTATGTGCATCAAAAGGACAAAACTCATTTGCTTTAAACATACGTTATCTTTCGTCAAAGCAATTGCTGAGTTCTAGATTCAGCATTGCGTGAGCTGAGAATTACAGGGTTCAAACTGACATTTTGGGTTTTTGTGAGATAATAATATTTTTTTAAATTTACGTTTGCTAAGCTTTAAAATGATATATAATCTGTTATTACAAAATATAAGCTTGTTTACAGGCCCTACTTTCGGCAATTTTTTTTTTATGGTTTATATTATTTTTGAGGAAACGTAAAAAAAAAACCAACTAAATTTTTACACTGTCGAGGATGGAATTTCTTTCACAGAAAACGCATAAAGCCCGTGGTTTTGTTTTGCGAGGCACCTTAATACATTGCCAAATTCTGATATACATATTCATCCTGATTAGAAAATATTAATTATAGAAGCACTAGTACCTTCGTGTACAAGTAAAACTCAGTTTCAAACAAAAAATGAATTAGTAGTTGTTACGCGTACAATTACTACCCCTAGCCCTCAATGACATTAAATATTCCAAACACATTGTATATCGCAAATGTATTAATGTTATTAAAGGCCGACTCAGAGATTTTGAAATATAATTTTTGTATATTAATTAAAAAAGCTCAATTGCAGAATTTGAGATGAATCGGATTTATTTTTCATGCAGCAAACATTTATGTGTATTATAACAGTGCCATAGGATACTATGTTTAACAAAATTCCGGATCCAGAATTTTATAACAAAGTTGTGATTTTCGCACAAATGCACATCCCCTTATAACAATTACGTTTGTTTGAATTTAAAAAAAGTTATCCTTAGTTCATGTTGGTTAATCATTTTGAAACGTTCAAATAAAGTTAGACAATTTCATGCGCCTTAAGGAAGAACAACATAACACTAATGTAGGGTATACAAAATTGCATTTCATCTGAGAACTAACGCCTTGCATATTGTTAAAGAAATTTTTGTAATTTAATTCAAACAGGCAAAATGCCAAGAGTTTGAATCCATAGCGAGAGTTGGAGGCATTTAATTTATTTTTCTCATCCAATTTCGTAGTATGTCTTTAAAATGGGATATAAACTTAATGTGGTTGTATTTTCAACTAAATCCCGACGATATTACAAATATGATTCATATTTATCATGGTGACATTGGTTTCTTGCATTTATATTCCAAATTCCGTAGGTTAAATCTAAAGGGGACTGATCTAAATTTAAGATTTAGAATTCAAATTTCTATTGGATTTCAAATCTCAAAAGGGATTTCCGATTCGCGCCGTTTCAAGATTATTTATACCAAATTGCTTTGGTATTAATTCTAGCAAACTATGTCCTCTTGACGTCCCTGTTGGAATATATAAGAATATTCCCATCGTTTTGGTTAAGCTCTATTGTGATGTCATAACCAGATGCATTCTTGTACTTTTCCGCCAAGTCACTAAAACAACCTTCTCTGAAACGAGTTTTGCATGGGTATGATTTTTATTTATATATTTTCATCTTTATCGATAGTTACTGAACTAAGGTTTTTTAAAATTTTCATCATATATAAGGTTAGATGACATTTCACTTAATTTTCTTTCATCTTCCATGCAAGGGGAAGCTCTTGATTTATATATCATATGTTTTGTTAATGGGTTCATGAATAACGACTGAAAGTGATTTCGCCGTCTTGTATCTGCCTTCATTTGTTGCCGAAATTAAGCATGGGGGTATTCTCTCCACTGATACGATTGCATGTTAAAGGATACTAAACCTAAATTTGGATTAACGTACGTTATAAAGTTCGGTAAGTTTAAAAGGACGATGCTTAATTGTTGCCTAATGTTCTTCCCACAATGCATTTCTTTCAATACAATTTTTGCACTGGTTGTCACATGAATTTATAGTGACAATGAGTACTTAAATTGCAAGATTGGGATGTGCTCTGTTCATTTAGGTACTATTTATCGTGGCATCGATATCCCAAGTATCATGTTCTCATATACAGATCCGTTGGTCACCATTTCCCAAGTTTGAGTTTAATTTCAAAATTCAGATCAGTGACACGATTAATCTATATAATAATTTATGACATTCATGAAGCATTCCTTAGGGAAAATAATGAGCTTTTCCAGTATGAATTCATTACACCTTTTATGTTCGTTACGTGCACTACATATGACAACCGTGGTTGCATTGATCATAACCTGGTCATAACTACTACCCCATATATAGTAACGGCATTCCCAGTAATGACTTCCATAGAGAGTGTGTGGAATTTATTTAAAATAGCCCAATGTTCTTCCTTCATCTGGAAAAAAAATCGAATAACACCTCCTTGAATTACATAATTAAAATAAGAAAAAAATGTAAGAAATTAAATGAATAACACTGCGTTTACGTCTTAAAAACTGCCAAACTGTATTTTATTTGCTGACAAGTGTAGATGACGTTTACAAAATGTTTGTTGTCATAAATAATGATCAAACTTGCTAAAGTAAAAATTAATTTGTTCGCAACATGTTAAGATAATCAGAGAGTTTTGAAACATCAGCAGATATTCGAAGTCCTCTTCCTCGTACCAACTGATCTCAATAAAGGTCGAAGCTTATCACATTTATTCAAGTACAAAAATTAATCAATTCACTTATGCCAGGAAATTCAGGTTTTGCCTACGGGTATCGCTGCCAATTCTACGGCAAGAGCGTATTCCATCATAAATTCCTTTACCAACGATAGAGCTGCCTACTACGAATTTAGCCTCAAGCGTTGGGTTTTGTTCTGGACGCTGTCTCGGCTCAATGCAGATTTGTGGGCGATCACATTACCTGCATACGAGTACATGTGCTCCCATGTAAAAGTTGAATAAACATTGAAGATGGATAGCGTCCATAATGTTTGGAGAAAGAGCCAGTACCTTAAATGCACTTAAAGTGTGTTTTTAAAAGGAATTTACAAAAAGGCCTACTTAAAGTGATGACATTCGCAATGATGAATTTGTCACTTATTTCAAAAGCGATCCGCAATGATAAATTTGTCATTTATTTTCGAAGTGATCCTTCTAATCTCAAAGTGTCGCTTGACGTAATGAACCGTTGCATGTATGAATTGTTCAATTGATATATTTTTAAATAACATTAAATCTAAACAAATGGGCATCAAGTGAAAAAAAAAATATTTTGAATTGCAAACCGATACTGATTAAAATTTCGCACACGTTTCGATAAAAGAAAAACAGCCGTTTCACCACAAATTTAAGGCATGGTTTCCAAACTCAACCGCTGATTGACCAGCGTTTCAAGGCAGTTGAACCGTAGTTTATTGTTTAGCGACCTATTCCAACCGGAAAGAACCCGTGTAACCGGCGAGGAACAAGTGGATGGGTTTGGAAGCCGCTGTTCTATAATAACTTTACCGCTGTGGTATTTTTACCGCTTCAAGTAGTTTTTAGGAATAAAACTCATGCACACTAGTCATTATGTGCATGAGCACATTTTTACCCGACACAACGGATACACAACGGTAAATGTATTATACATGTAGAACACTGCCCCTAGTGTATAGTCTTATCTAAGGGATTACTAGATCATCGATAGATCTTCATCAATGTAATTGCAAAATCTAATGTTAGCAGTTGTGTCAGGCCGTTACTTAGAAAATGAAGAGACAGGGCCATCACCATTAAAAAGCGGCTTCATTTGGATTCGAGCGAATTTCCTTTCCTACATTAATAGACTCTCTGGTTGTTACTCTACCACCCCCCCCAAAAAAAACCATATTATATAACATGAGAGCATATTGGGAGAGAGAAAGAAGAAAAGCTCTAAAGAGACCTATCAAGGAATGGCTGGTGAAAGATTATGCGCGATAAAGTAAAAAAGTTGTTTAAACCAGATGATAAAAAGTAGAAAAGGAAGTAGTATTAACAACATTGCATAATATCGTTGATTTTATGCAATTGATCTACGGTTAATGGCAATAGTTTTGATCGCTTCAAGGAAAATGCATATTGAAGCTTTAACAACTCTAAAATGCCAAGCAAAGGGCGATATCCTTCTTATTTTTTACCTTTTTACCCTTGACAGGTTGGCGTAAATCAACTCCTTACAAAAGCACACTTGGGATTGTGAAAATTGTTTAAAGCAATATAGTGCAGAATAATATAACACACCAGTTCACCATACATTCTCTCTCTTCTCTATTCATCTGTTCTTCTTTAAATCTGTAGTCTCTCTTCGCTCTCTCTCGCTCTTTCAATTTTTCTGTATAGCTCAAGGTTCAAAATTGACAAGGCATTTGCTAAAGTGATGATTACCAAGCACTTTTAACCACAAAGTGAATACAACAATTATGCGTTCCGTAATTAAGGTAGCCTCAAAAAATATCGTTTGCCTTGTTCATTAAGCAAAATTAAGTTCATGATATTAATAGATATCTGAACACACAAAACAGTACAGCACCAGAAGTATCATAAGCATACCACCTACAGACAGAATTTTCTAATAAAGTTCATGGGAGATTCCGGTTTGTTGGTACAATGGATTAATGTTTTGTTGATATGAAATGAGCTCATTAAGATTCTGAACATGTAGAACATCTTGCAGCAAAACTTATACAGCCACCACGAAGTGATCATAATCTATTACCCTACCGAGTTTAAGTTCATGGGTAGTGGTAGTTGCTTTTTGTTAGTAGAGTGGATTAATTAACAGTCACAGGCGTACATAAGAACACATGCATACAGACATACTATTCAGAGTGATAACATAAGCCGCTTAGATTGTGTGGGGCACAAAGTAAGGGCTTAAATCACTCAACCATTCGGTCATTCTTCAAGGTTAAGCTACTGCGTAATTATTTTTGGAACTCTAAACACTCTGAACAATTCAAATACCACTTAATAAGATTGCATTACTTTGGGTGTTTGGCGATCTAATAAAAAATTTAATTAAAATACCAAATTTTTTATTTTTTGAGTAATAAAAACATTTACACATTCGAAACTCCTGGGAGTTTGGGCTGTACCGTGGGGTAGAGCGACCTGTTTAGAGTATCTGCAATAAAATGAATCATCCAGTGTGCGCACCCAGAGATTCCAATTCTGGGGAAAATCAGTTTAATAATATCTGCCCTCAAAACTTCTATGAATATGGGACAAATCGATGCTTAAGCCTGAGGATAGTAGATCAGAAGTTACTTGTTATTACGAGAATAAGAGTAGCGTTGATATAACATTGCCCCTTAAAACTGTGGTGTTGAAACTAACAAATAATGCATAACTGGGTGGGCGTTGGTTCTTATGTGCATTTGACAGGTTTGTTGGTGAGTTATTTTTGTTATAAATAAAGAAACCCATTGCCAAAATTATTTGCAGTTCTCGTTAAATCTTATGTTTTTACTGCTTTTTGATATATACAATATTAATAAAGTGAATAAAAATGTCTAATGTACCCTGCAAACCAGGGAAACCAAGGAATAATGGGCAAAAAGGAAGCCTGTCTCATCGGAGTTTATAACATGTAATTGTTTTGTGGGCGTGCGGTGTATGTATGGTGTGTGTGTGGTGTATGGTGTGTGTGTGTGTGTGTGTGTGTGTGGCGTGTGGTGTGTGTGGTGTGGGAGGTTGTCGTTCGTCGTGTTGTTGTATTGTTGCTGTTGCTGGTGGTTGTTGCTGCTGTTCAAAACCACGCCTAGGTAGGTCAGTGGCTTGGTGGCTCAATGCGGTTGGTTATTTGCGGCAAGCCACTTAACAGAATTTTCCCAGGTTTAAAGGGTTAATATTTTAATTACACTTAACCAACGGGAAAATAGCTATATGACAATCATAATTATTAACGTTGACTTGTTTAATAAGCTCCAATAATTTAGTGACAGCGTAATAAGCTATAACATTTTAAGGGGAAATTTAACCCGATTTTTATATTGATTAATGGCCTTGACCCAAATAAGTAACATATCTGTTAAAGTTTTACTAAATTATTTGATCCCATTTTGATATGGGAGCTAAAACTGATGTGTTAAATCCACAGACATACTTTGTAAAATTAATATTGGGGACCAATAATGTGGCATCTTTTTTGCTAAAACATCCAAACCAAACAACCTTGAACCCAAAAAATTAACATGGTATATGCGAAAAATAAACCACCAAATTTGATTGGAAAAACCGGACTACTCCGGTTAAATAAAAATCGAGGTCTGGTGATGATGCTGCACAAGCCTTTACCTAATCGATTGCCCATTATTACTGCGGAGTTAAAGTTATTTCATTTAGGGTTCAGAGAAGCATCGATAATGCGAGGGGAAGGAAAAAAATGTGGGGGAAAGGCATTTTTTGCTTATAAACCAAAGATAATTAGATACAACTTCCATGTAACTAGTTTTAATCTAGGAAAAAAAAAAACACCAAAAGAGTGAAAAAAAATAAGTATTTGAGAAATGTGTCTACCGCACTCCACAAATAAACATACAGCAATGATGTATAAAAATCTACCATGTACAATAAACACCTGATTTTAGTTCACACCAGTTGAGGTCAAACTGTGAGGTCATGGTACCAATATTACGTTTACAAATCTGAATATTCACACACAAAAAGGCTTTTGATCCAAACTCCGAATTTTGATATACGTATAGAAATTAAAGAATCAAATAAAAAGGATTAACTGTCTTTAATACATAGATTACCAGCCAACCACTCCACGTTATGTTAGCACATCTATGCCAGTTAACAAAAATACCAAAATACGAATTTTGATGATATTTTTTCGATATTATGCTCATACTCTGAAAGTGCCCTTGTTTAGGATTTGAGTTGGGACAAAATTGATATTCAGTACCGTGGACATGATTAAATATTATCCACTATAATGTGGCTATTCATTAACTTATGTCAGCCGTGAGGTAAGGTTATGTTAAGAAACACGACGGCGTTTCCAGAAAATGCCCCTCCTCTTTTCACATTGTTACCTACTTTAAGAATGTTTACTATGCATTAAAATTAACCCTCGTCTACCGAAGGGGGGTGTTTACCAACAACCCCCACCCCCCCTTTCGGGTTTTCCCCGGCTGAACTAAAACCCTTTGGTGCGTGCCAAACCTTATTAATGTAATTGTACCAAGGACTGTTCCCGATCCTTTTCATCCAAAAACAACTCACCGTGGTATAGGTAAAGAACAGGGTGATCCCAAAGTGATGGATAAGGGGGGTGGCAACCGCCCTTTCGGGAAAGAAGAGGAGTACCCCACCATTGCCTAAACCAACACAGGAAACAATCACAGAAAACTTGATTTGGGTCCCCAAAAGATAAATATGGTCCTCTCTTTCCATTGATTACCAAAATAAGTACCAGCATGCCTAGCATTACGTAGGAAAATAGGATTTTCATGCAGTTTTAGAGCTATAATAAGGTGTTTGAGTCCTAAAATTGCGAAATATCAATTTTCCACCCTATATTCAGTATTTTCGTACTTTCCTCAACATATGACGTCATGGTGACGTCATAATGAGGATGTTGGTACTTATTTTGGTACCAATGGAAATAAAAAACTCTAAGCTATCCTATTGTACCAAATTTACAGGAATCTGGTGTTCAGTAACGAAAATCACAGGGGTGGTAACCACCCGCCCCCCTTCGGGAGTTTTATTACAAAAAATGGCTCAGGTAGACGAGGGTTAAGTGCCCAAAGCAGGGATTCCATAGTACCCAACATTTGATTTTTTTGCGATTTCTCAGTTACGTGATAAGGTTTTGAAGATTTTTTTTTTCTATTTGCACTATAATTATTTGAATTAGGTATTCTAGAGTAGATATAATGATTTTTTTTTTTGTTCAAAATCTTATATCGGAGTTGTTGAGGATAAA
Source organism: Ophioderma brevispina (assembly GCA_023653785.1). NCBI lineage: Eukaryota > Metazoa > Echinodermata > Ophiuroidea > Amphilepidida > Ophiodermatidae > Ophioderma > Ophioderma brevispina. The sequence goes on from JAMKCH010040154.1 coordinate 26,172, forward strand.
TAATATGCGAACCACTTTTTTTCGGCGAGTGACAATTTTCATTAGCCATAGTTCAAAGGTTAAAGTTCGGATTTTATTTTTATTATTGGTATTTTGTTCTTACGTTACCCCAATTTACTTGTGTTAGTTTCGTTATCAAACTCCGATGGGAAAGTGGTTATCTGAGTTGGGTCCCTAGGAACAACCCCTTTGGTACTAACGGAAGCGTTTTTTTTTTTTTTAACTTGGCTTACTGGAGTCGAGTTACAAACATATTTTTCGGTTTCCTTGTTTGTCCAATAAACCTCTGAAACTCTCTCAAGTGCAAACATAGAGAAATTTGTATCCTCAGAAAATCTCCTTGGGATCCTTTCAGGCAAAGAGTATCCCCGGCCCACTTGGTTTAAATTGAAAAACATTATCGTCTTTCAAGGATCATGTTAGCATGAATATAGAATTATGTGTGTGTTGTTTGTTTGCAAGTTTGTTTTTATTTCGTATTTGAGGTAAAGATTTGTGGATTTGGCGGTTGGTCAAAAACCCATTTTGGTGATGTGACCCCGAACATTTAAGATCGTATAGCTTACTTTGACATATTTACTTTGAATACAGCACATTTACTGCTACAGAGTTTCAGCAGGTGCGTTGCCTATGAGCACCCAGAGAGATATAGGAAGTTCGATTTTTGCCATTGGCTTTGTCTTGCAACTACGTATCTATGTGAGTGTCATGGGCCCATGCCGGTGTGTCCCTCACTGTCTTTGTACAATTTTGGCGCATTGTAATCAATCTAGGAATACACTTTTCCATTTCAATGTGGTTTCCCTCTTAAGTATCAGTGACACGTTCCCATTAGTGCCTCTTCACCAAATCAGAGGTAAGCAGACGACATTGCTCCTTTTGGCGCCTTAATGTTGTCCTTGATCGAGTATGCGCAGTGTTTGATGAGCCGTTATTATTTACAGGAGCTGTGAGATTAAGATGTCTCGTGAAGTTTAATGGTTAGTTTTAGCTTTCCTCGCCTTAAGCATTAAAGCAAGTCCCTACCAAACGTAATAGGTGTAGTGGGATTAAAACGACAAGCGTGGTTTGGTAGTTGCATATAGTTTATGAAACATTACTTGAATATTAAGTACCTCACATATTCGCGTCATTTTAACAAGTTCGTTTTTACTTCGTCGTCTTTGAAGCTTCTTGTTTTTGCATCTAGGATTTGAAGGCCCCTTTTGAGACTTCGAACTATATAATCGTTTATCATTATTGACAGGGGATCAGATAACCATGAAAGTACGGTAAGTGAGAAAGCGTGTTCTTTTAGATCTCGATATCCACCCTTAATGCGTCGTTGTTGAAAAATAACGTCCATAGACATGCCTGGACGAGAACCAGTAATATACACTTTATGATAAGCATTTCCTTATCCTTAAGAAACAGTGCTAATTTGTTTTCTCCTTAAGAAAATTAGATCTAATTTATGAATGTAATTGTGTTTTTCTGAGTTTTTAATTTCGTTAGGTTTACTGTCTTTTCAGTGCCCGATGCATTTTGAAACTATCGAGAGTTGTCGAGTGTTTTACCACTTGAACGCCCCAAGCTCCATCTTATCTTAACCGAAATAGTAGACCATATTTATAATGCACACAACATGCCGTTTTTAATTCGAAAGTGCAATGAGAGATTTTGAGGCATCCGTATATTATGTCAAACGTAGTGATTTCATATAGATTTGACACCCAATATATTTCTTACCTTCTTAATTGTATTTGGCTGCAAAATGTCTTAAAAGTGAAAACAAAAGGTGATTTGGGTTTGCTTGTATTTCATACGCTGAAATTCGTATTTACTCCAATAGGAGATTAGAAATTTCATATTTTATACCAAAGAATTAATTATAACTTTAATCCTTTAGATGAGGATATTTTTTTACGGAAAGCCTTAACCCTCGTCTTACCTCGGTACCCCTAGTGAACTTGACACACATTTCAGAGAATTTGAAGATCGAAAACGTCTAAACCAGTCAGGCTTTTTAGTCCATGAGCTGCAATCATCAGATTTTCGGTTCGTTGCACCCAATTGGCGATTAATTTCCCCATATATCACCTTGAAGGGGATGTCCCCCCCCAACTAGGATTAGGTATGTTTCCTCACCGAAAAGCTGCACGTTGGCGTTGCTTGTCCATTTCAAAATGGACGCCATTGTTTTATATAAAACCACCATTATAATTTCATTACAGATAGAAATTTTATCCACGAAATCAAGTTTTTAACTTCCTGAAGGGGGCATAAACATCTAGGCGTCCAAGATGGCCGTCGCTTAATGAACTTAAAATGGCAAATTGTTGAAATAAGAACCTGTGTGATGTTTTGGATGCTCAAAAAATTCATATTTTACGTACAGACTTGTTTTTCAATGTCGTCTTGATTATTTTATTGTTTCTCTGAATCTCTCCAATCAAATTGATAATTGTGAAACTAGTTGTGGATAATTAAAAGCGACCACTCTAGGATTTTTGGAAGTTCAACACTTCACTTTACATGACCCTGATTATGTATTCCAATAGAAGCGATGTATTCAGGATACTCGTAATAATCATCAAGATCTTAATTCCGGTTTGTTTTGGGATTTCCTCAAATGTCAAATTCGCTGCCTTACAATTAGTTTCTTTAAAGGTCCCAGGAAATGCAAATAAAATTGATTTGTGTCAAGTCTACAAGGAGGGACCAGAAAGCATTCAAAATATTTGGGTTGGTGATGACATCATTTGTGGTGCCATTGATTTATAAGAGAGTAATAGAAAATTCCAGGTGACTGGTGTGAATCTATTCATGGTACTGACTGATAATCAATAGTTCCACAAATGATGTCACTGGCATTTTTTTTCTGGCCATGTTTATTGCAATGGAATGTCCCACAAACATTTGAAGTAGGTTTATCATCTAATTTCCTGGGACCTTTAACCGGTTATCTAAATTTGAGACTAACCTCAAGAACAAGTTAAACAATCTTGAAAATGATATAATAAGAATCCATCCCATTATTTACTTGATCTTATTAATATATGTAAAGGTGAGCTTGCAAATATTTATAGCATCAAAACAAAAGGTGTTATGGGTGGATGACAGTGACAAAAATATTCAGTAGTTTATTAATCTTGAGAAAACAAAATCAGCGCCAACAGGTTATTTTATTAGAAAGTTAAAAACCGATGATGGGCGGACGCTCACACAAGGTAAAGATATCGACTGCTTTTCTATATTGTGTTTAAAATTATACCCAATAACAAAACCCTCGATCCCGCGCCTGCTGAAACCAATTTTATACAGGGTTAACATGGTTAAACAATATTTCAACATAATACATACATATATCCAGATGTCCATACGCTACGCATTCGAGAGCGGGACTATAAGCAGGCAATCAGTATTCTGTCATTCTACGGAAACGCCTTAAGGAACATTTGTGAAGACTCCTTCAATGATAAAAATTTGTTTTATGATCATTATACATTACAATCAAACAAGTTCAATTTGAAGAAGTATTGTCTTAGTATGTTAAACAACGCTTTATGTTGTAAATTCATGGCTCGAGTACCGCATTCACAACAATGTCTCCCTCAAATTATCACACATCTCCAAAACAAAATATTTCCGAGACCACTCAATTCGAATCAACAATAATCGTATACGGGAAGAATACGTCTGCTTGTATCGTGATTACTAGCCAACGCTATTAAATGTGGCTTTTCATGGCCATGCTTAAGCAAGTCTTTTTTCTGTTTTAATACTGATCCATACATTTTGAAACAAAGGCCAGTTCCAATGTAGAAATATACAAGCATTACCGCTTTAAAATCAACGAACCCGACCATTATTAAGGTAATATACTTTAATTTGAATACCTTCTTAAGATAATTTTGAATCATATTCCGACCAGCTCTGATACACGGCCGTTTTCTTACTCCTGTGGTAGCCTATACGGCACTACCCCATTTCTAACCGCGCAGCTACTGCACTGTACGCACTGGGCTAATTGCAAGGCGGTAGCTGCAAGATCGGGCTTACAAAGTACACCGTTATTAGGTATACAGTAATGTGGCTACGCTGCTTTACTCTACCCCAATGGCTACCCCTTAGTTGCCCCACTAGTGTAGAGAAGGTGATGTTTGAGTAGACAGTACTGGTGTAGACACGCAGCTACCAATTAGCTACCCCGCGGTTACCACCGTACGACTGCCTTTGAGAGTGGATGAAAATTTCATGACATGAGGGCGCTATAACCCACTTGTGCTCCGTTTTAGTGAGCGGTTTTTGAACGTTTTTTAGGAAAATCATTACGAAATTCAAATCGGGCATCATCAAAAACCCCCATATTCCCGCAATTGTAATAAAAAAATGCAAATATATGCCAAAAATATCAAAAAAAAAAAAAAAATTGGCCATGAGAAATATACCGCGCGCGCTGAGAGCTGGTGTAACCACGTAGCTACTCCAGGACGGTGCAGACAGCCGCTGTATGTACACTATCCGTCTATGCGGCAAAAATACACGGAATCCTGGCCGGCGAGTGTACGTCTAGTGGAAAGGTAATCCATGTCTACTCGGTGGTAGCTGTGTGGTAACTACAATGAAGAAATTGGCCGTGTATGCTGATAATATCAAATATTACTGACTTTCCATAAGTGTGAGATGTTTATCATCAGAGCGATAACTGATATCGTGCAGTTTTGATTCAAGCAATAGATCCAAGCAGAATTGTAGGCAAACATTAAAGCAGCCAAAGATGTTTACAGGCTGATAAACACTTATCCACGTTACAGCTGTAAAAGATCGAATTTAAATTCTTAATTTGAAGACGTATAAACGGTAACAAAAATGTAAATGATTTGTTATGTTGTTGTTTTTTTTTTTCAATAGTATCGGGTCTTCATGAAAAGTGTTAATACTTACAATATTTCCCCGTACAATTAATCCAATTTATCTTAACTGCGTTATAATAATTATTGATTATCCTGTAGGAATTCTTGAGTAGCAGATGTAATTCTCACGCTGCTGGGTATGTACCAAAGTCTTAGAGACAGATGGATGAACAACACTCTTATATATTATTAATTCTAAACATACATTCCACTTGACAATGTGATTTAAGCTATGTAACATTTTATGTAAGTAGATTGACTCAGTGCCATTTCAAATTCAAACCATTTATCGTGACAAAGTGCTAGATAATTGTTTCATTGGCTCCCGTTATCTGTAGAAACATTTTTCTACAAAGCCTGGTTTTCCAATACAAATTTCATGAGATGGGTTGTATTCGTCCACGTAAAAGCAATGCTTACGATTATTAATGTTAGTTCATTTTAAAATACATTTAAACAAAGAGCAAAGGTGTATCCAGAGAATAGCATAATTACTTTTTATCAAAAAGATATAATATTAATAATATAATTTAGTCACAGACATTAGACAACTCAAAGATCCAATCGAATTTAAGGCAAAGGTGTGTATATGTGATAAATAGAGCACAAAATGAGATGAGCTTTATCATAATTTCCTACAAATCCTCTATCTTAGAGAGATGACACATACCACCGCGTAATAATACGGTTTCGTTTGCTCAGTACAAATCTTATGTCAATAGTAATATCTGTCAATGCAAATGCAGAGTATAAATAGATTTACCTATATAGGTATCGTCAAACAGTTATATCTGCAAATGTGCAAAGGAGATTACAAATATGATCTACGATTTTGATTATACGTGGCTAGATTATCTGCATAGTGGCTAATATCAAAAACCTATGTTTCATTTCGACGATTTTTGTGAATTCTATAGAACTCTTTCGGCGGTTAGCGTAAAATTTAGGACCAGTTGCAATTAATAAAGAGTGTACTCTTTTACCAGCATTTACAATAAATTGAAATAAAAAATAAAAAGTTAAAAACCAATAAATGAAATATGAGTTTTACTAAACGCTTCGAACTTGTCTACTAAATTTCATATACATGGTTGGTTGCTTGGTGTTTTTTTATTATTGTTGTGATGTTTTGTTTTCCACAGCTGTAGTACTATTTACAACGTTACCGTAAATGAGCCCCCTTTTAATATTATTAATTAGAAAACATTTTAATTTTTGCAAGCACTGCATTTCTTACTATTCTGCCAAAATCAAATAAATTCAATTATCTCGTACTGCTCTGGCTTTGGTTGCTAAGAAACCTTTGTGTGTAAATATAAATAATTGCAATTTGCATTGCAGAGTTTCAACGGGTCTCTATAATTATCTTCAATCAACGTTCAAATATAAGTCACTTTTCACACACACACACACGCACGCACACACACACACACACACATATATATATATATATATATATAAATATATATATTTGTGTGTGCGTGTGTGTATGTGTAAAAAGTAAGTGATATTGAACGTTGATTGAAGAGTCAGTGTACGTATGTGTGTATGTATGGTCTTACTAGAGATACATTGTGGGAGTATTTATAGGTATAAAGAGACATTGTGGGAGTATTTTTACATTGTGGGTGTATTTTTCATCATTGTGGGAGTATTTTTACTAGAGTTACTATGTTACGAATTGTCCTATAACGGAATAAACTGTAATCTAGTATTGAGGTTTATTCCGTAAAAGAGTAGAAAAGAGAATTTTTCTAGTTTAGTAACTATATAGGCCTGCGGCGCAATCCTCTTGGCTAAGAAAAGTAAGAAAAAATAGGAAAAAAATGAAAAAAAACTTTTAAAAATCTAAAAAAATGTCTAAAAAAGTGTCTTTTTAAGAGAAAAACTATATAGGTTTGAAATTCTTCCTTATATAGTTTTTGAAAAAGTGTATTTTTCTGAAAAAATGTCTAAAAAAGTGTCTTTTTAAGAGATTTTTCAGCAAAACTCCCACAATGTAGCTCTTGCAAGGATGTATGTGTGTGCGTATATACGTTTGTGTGTATGTATGTATATTTCACTTGTCTAAAGTTAAAGAAAAGCTTCTGCAATAATCATCAATCAAACCATAATATCTTGTGATTTGATAGATAGAATTGCAAGCAGTTTCGATTTTCTGATAAAAAATTGCCTGTAATTTACAAAATTACAACAAATTTATAGCAATTTTCGTCTGATATCGAATAAAATAGAAATGCACATACATCCATGGTAAGTCGGTAGCGATAGCCTTTCATCACAATTAAGCGAAATCGTAAAAAACGGGATTCGCCATGTGCTGCATAGAGACATTTTTATGTTGCTTGATATAAGCGTTTTAGTCATGATAAAATTTCTGGGAATCGCAATTGTTAAGAACAATACAACACTCATTTTTGCATATCTATATTAAATTATGAAATCCGTGGATAAGCACTGTAGTAAATTGCGTTAAGTATTTTTAGTCTTACGCATTAAACAATTGCGACAATGATTTCCCTGATATTTTTCCATTATCTAAAGTGACACAGCAATCAAACCACTATCGTTTATACAACGACCATTTGTCAATGGAAAATTGTTTAATGGAAAAAAATCATTTAGATAACGTTCATTTTTTATGGGGAAATGTTTCATATTCTGTCAATATAAGCTATTATATTGCAAGATTATATAATCTGCTACGATATTACACTATGCAAAGAGCCGTATATGCGGTTTGCATATAGAGGTTGGTATGATCTGGCCTTTACACAACTAATTCATCAATTATGTTTTGGTACATCGAGTACGTGTCTCGAATTTCCAATAAAAGGCTATCCGAAAGCCTGCGTTATTTTTCTGTTAATAACGACCATGTTTCTTGTCAATAGTATTTTCTACGGTTGAGTGGGCATGGGTAAAACGAAAACCTGTATTAATAACCACATAAATCTACTATAGAGGTCTTTCACCTTTATGCATACATACCCAACATGCATGTCGTTCTTTAGATTTAGAAAGTCTCCAGAAATTTTGAATGGACTTTACCATCCCCGGCAAGATGGCCGCTAATCTGAAAGGTGGAAGACCTCTATTAGTCATGCTTCAAACACAATCGACATGTGATGAATTTTCATCAGCTCCGAAACGCATCCTGATACCTGCTATTATACATGACATATATGTATTTCACCAGTCGTTTATCAATCATGCTGTAACACATCCTAGACGCCCAGTAAAGGAACGTATTTAAGCATTTTAAAATGAACATTACTTTCACTTATTTGACAGCGTTTGGAATGTCAACAATGTATATAATTTCTGATTTTTCGATTAATAACCAAAATCCCATTACAGGTATTGTCCCATGACGTCTAAACACAGCTGAGATGTTAATCCACCTAGCTCCTGTCCAATCAATATATGTCTATAGAAAATAACAAAAACAATTGTATGTGAATTGCCGACCACATTTTCCTATCTGTCAGTAAGCATGCCAGCGGCATAATGATTGGTGGCAGTGATTCTACTGCCATCAGATTGGTCAATTAAAATAGTAATTTCTCCTGCATTGTTCGCAAAACTATAAAAATACAAATTAATTTGAAATACGTGGAAGCAATTGTAGCATCGATGCATTTCAGTTTGTTTAATTGTTTTAATTTGCTGGCCTCCCCCTTTAACGTAAGCCTGTAATGTTAGGTAACAATTAAAACTGTGCTTTCCTCCCAAAACTAACTCTAGCGTGGTGTAGGCACTGCTTTCTTGGAGTGTACGTTGATCCAGATCCCGATCCAGAACTTGCAAATATTTGCCGACGTGCCATCTGATTAAAATAGGCTTGTGCTTGGAATTGGGCCGGTAATAATAATCCACCTTCATCCAAAACGAAAGCGTTGAAGCTTTCAATAATTAATGATAATCGTAGCATAATAATTTCTCTAATAGTTTCACGTTCCCATGGTTATGACTCATTATCGAGTACATGTAATATATTGCCAGTAATGAAGAAAAAAGGCAGGTGTGTGCGAGTAGGGAGAGAGTGAGCAAACAGAAAAGCTCTTTGTTAAAAACGAACGTTATAATAAGTATAATAAGAATCGATCGAGTTCGATTTCAGCGATGTAATTGATTGATACTAATATGAGCCAACCATCCATTGTGTTTTCCAGAACATGGCGTTTTTTCCCCTGTGTTGGTGTTAAAGTGCTTCAGAGTACGAATGAAAAAGTTATATTAATATTACAAGGCTTTTCGATATACCCAAAACATGGGTTTTTTCGCAGCATATTTCAAATAGTATAGAATGCCTCCAGATAACTGATATGTTATATGCCTCTATACAGATATATTCTTCAAACTGTAAATATCATAAGAAATAATCAATTTAAAAAAAACATTTAACTCACCGCACCTAAGATGGAATAAAACGGATAGCCCTTAATCAGGCTCGTGCGCATGGGGTGGTACGGGGGGTGCGGTCGCCCCCCTCCAAATTCCACAAAAGGGGCAAAAGGTCCACTTTGCTTAATTTTTTGATAAAAGGTCCAAAATTTAGAAAAATGTTGAGAAGAAAGTCCACTTTTGGGTGATAAAATGTTCAAAAGGTCCAAAAGGAACATTTTATAGGGGTCTGTCCACTTTGACCAAAAAAGGTCCACTTTTTTCGAAGACCCGCACCCCCCCCCCCCAAAAAAAAATCCTGCGTACGGCCTGACTTAATCCCTGTCCGTTAGACACTAAACTACGCATTTGAATTGAGAATTCATATTTTCGGCACGCGATTTTTTTCTTTGTCAAATTTCCATTTGAAAAAAAAAACTTTATGAAATTCTACAGACTTGGTCTTTATTTTGAAGCTATTCTTGGAAAATTCAACCTTTAAAACTATCAACGTCTATCGTATGGTTAGTGCTTTTGCACGTAGCTTGATTATTTCTATACCAGCTCTAAATTGCGCGTACACTTACATAATGGTGTTTCGTGTTTTTGTTTGTCTTAAAAACATTACAACAACTACAAGAGCGCTACCTACGGCATAACATTACGCCTTCATTCATAAAGTATCACTGAAAATAGGTACTTCGATGAAAATAGAGCATCGAGATTGCTAAGTGATGAGAGTTCTCGAATTGCCTCGCATTACTGCAAATGGTGCAACCGCAAAAAGGCTATCTAGCATCACTTAAAGAAAGGCAAGGAGAGAAAAATCTGAGTCACTGAAAGTAGGCAGATTAATAAAAGAGGAAACAAACTCATATAAACAACGCAAGCCTTACCAGCGTGATAATCCTGAAGGAATATCACAATATGCTATCCACCTTTCCACCCATCGCCGTAAAAACCAGCAGCTAATATCCGTACCGATCTCACTGCGATTACTTGCCGGAGCCGAATCCAAATTCTCTAGCTGTGTCCATAGCACATATCCTTTAGTATCACATATGATAGCTTTAACACTCCTGAGGCAGTTGACTTAACTCACTATACCAACCCGAGTGGGTATTAACGTCGCGTCGGTATATATAGTACGCCAAGACATTAGAGTAGCCCTAACACAGACCTGCAATACGCTAATATATTTGTATTCATCTCTTGTGCATGCCTGGCAATGAATGACTCAATAGCATCTTATTCTGCAGAGGAAAAAACGCCAAGTGATTTTGCGTCGTGAAATAGCGCCACCTAAATCAAGCAACCAACAAATAACACACTGGGCAATGTTATCTCCACAACAGATGTCTTCCTCTACACTAGATAGATATATCAATGATTGCTATAGTTTCGAGAGAACAAATATTTTCTCACTCTCTTTTTTGGCTAAAATCTATAGAAATATTTTGAAATAGCGGGTATAAAGACCACGTACGTGATGCGCTTCTTACTTATGACCTTATTCATATGAAAACAATTTTATATGTTGGCCCGTTCCATTACCACTGTTCATCTAGCCGACTTGAAAAAGAGAGCAGATACGACTTCAAAACATTATTTGAATGAAATTTATTATGTTAGCTAAATGTTCGTAATATCAAAACAGTGATACAAATTCAAATACAAAATATTACATTTTCCGGGTGTTTGCATTCCTGTGATATGATTACTTTCCACAGTCGCTTGCTTTTTTTTATGCCGTACACTATTGTTAAGTCTCAATCTGCCCTCTAAAAATGTTCAATTTTCTAACCAACTATTTTATAAAGAATATGTTTCTTGCTAATACTGCAACACATCTAAAGAGACGACTTGTTTTCCAACCATTACATGGGAAAGTTGTTATTTTCTGTGACATTTGAGGAAACTTGTTGTTAATAAACATTTTAATATAGTTGATGCCGGAGGCTTACGATAGCTGGACAAATGTAAGACTAAAATAATCCCGACATAATTACTTTTGCTATATCACATACTTTCAAGTTGAAGAACTGGTTTGGGAATCGCGCAGTTACAGTCAATAGCATAAATCTGGAAAACCAAACGAAGGAAAGTGTTCTATAGGCCAGTCGAATTAGGACAAATGATGCCTTAACCCAAAACTAATTGCAAAGAATCATTTTTCCATAATTGTATGAAAACCTTTAAGGAAAACGTTTCAAAGGTTTACCAAAATCAAAGGAGTGGAATATGTATTTTTAGGCGGTAAGGTTTATATAGGAGTCAAATTATCAAACGGCCAAAACGCGTTGAATAGTATACCAACATATTTATCATCTTTCAAGGATTCAAAAAATGTATAGTTTGCCTTATTTGCAGGTTGTTAAAGAGTTATGAGTTAATATAGGTTCAAAGCAACAATGGGGTAAAATCAAGATATATCTATTTGATATAAAAAACGGTGGCAAATTGTTCGTCATGTGGTACAGGAGCTGAAAATATACTATTTGCGCCATCTATGATAATCGTTGCAGGGTCTATGGGAGGTCACTAGTCATAGCACGGAATTTCAGAACGGTCGAACAAAGAATCTATATAAGATTACTCATTTCGTGTGACAAGTGAACAATTTACAACCAGTTTGAACAAAATGGCACCATTCCTTAATTTTTACCCCAGGGTAACTTTGAACTGTTATGTGCCTATTGTCCTAAGACTATAGATTATAGATAGGGGAAAATATAACTTTTTAAACCTAAGTATAGGCCGAGCTACAGTCTTTTGAATCAAGTAGTCCGGTTTTCCCCCATCCACGGATTCCCATTTGAATGCACGGCGCCGGACTAAGCAAATATGATTCCGTGGACAGTGCAGAAAACCGACTGCTTCATTCAAACGACTGTAACTCGATCTATACCTAACCGATGTAAATGATCTTTGCAGCAAATTAAAGATAATGAACTAAGCTTTCAGATGATGTCAAATATGTTAGATATAATGTTACTTGAAAATTCTAAATGGCGGACCCAATCAGGGTCAAGTTTTTTTTTTTACTCGCCCTGTATTTATTTCCGCTTGCGTAATTAAAACCTTCATCATTATACCGGATTTTCTGTGATGGGTGTATCGGGTGAAAGACAGAGAAAACCTCCAAGCTCAATTGATTTTTAAAAAATACTTTCATTAGCAGATATGCATACAACAAATGTCTATGTAGTCATAAAGCACGGCATTCAAGAATCAAAAGAAAGTGATGGCGTACAATATTGAGCGACCTTGTCTTGTAATAATTCCTCGTGTTATCAAACATTCAGACCAAACATTCAAACTGCTACTTGCTCAAGTGGAAATTCTCGTTATTCGAAATACGTGCGCCGATAGCTGTTACTTTGGAAAGGCAATGTTTTCCTGATGCATTATATCAGAAAGTCGACATCCAAAGCCCGCGTAATGCAACTAAACAGTTCAAAAGAAATGTCCCCCCTGAGAAATGTGTATTTTTTGTAAAAACAGTTGTTATCTGTTACATAAGTGTAAAATGTACACTGAAGTTTTTGACCCAACAGTTAACCTTCCCCTTGAAATGCCGTCATTTATTAAATTTAATGACGAATCAAAACGTTTCATAACTTAGACTTTTTACAGTTCTTTGAATATCCAGTATTTGTTTAAATTTTGTTAACGGCTTGGATATAAATTAATATTGCACTGACTAAACATGATATATGGCAAAAGCGCATTTGGTTGATGCAAATTAAACAAGTTTTCCCCATTTAGTACACTTTCAAAGTCTAGTTCAGAATTATATTTAAGTCTTTTTACACAACCCTAGCTCTTCCTTTAACTTGAGTGCCTTGCAGATCAGCACATCGCTGTGCCTTATCGATCGTGCTACTACCAGAAGACGTACCCCCTGCGTAATGAACCTTCGTGGCATAAATTACGAGCAAAAATAAATTACGAACTTTAATCTGGTCAAACATATCCATGGTTGATTGAAAGGAAGAATTATACCCAATATTGGCAGCAGAAAAAATGTGGGATGGAAAAAGAACTTCAATGGACGGAAATTCTTAAATTTGTAAGTAGGACATTTTAGTGTATTTTGGCTTCGAGTTTTCGCCTGGAGCAACCGGGAATAGAAACTCAACTAGGTACGGGGAAGTTTGCCATATCCCCTTGGCCCGCTACTGATAACGTATTGATTCTTGATGAAGATTGCAACAGGAACAGATAAGTCACCTATCCTCACCTGAACACCCGGCAGAGTTCTTAAAGTCTGTTGAGTAGCAAAAACAATACATTGTTTGTCTTGGATCAGCTGCAGCATATTTTAAGACATCCAAGTATTTTTTTTTTTTTTTTTCAATTTTACAGCTAGACAGCCGATGCGTTCCACAACACCTGGGTCTACTTCGCATTTGCACGGGGTAATATCAACCTAAAAATGGAAATGGATGTCGATCTTTTTATAATAACACAAACGTATACATTCAAAATGCTGAGAAAACACAATGGATATTTTGCAACTCTTTTGGTAATGGTAAGATACAGTTCAATTAGTTTATTAAGATGGGTGAAGCATACGATTTACTATTTACCTGCCCTTGTTGGTTATACACCACTAACCTGGCTGCCGTAAGGATCAAAAATCTTGGACTGCTTTCTTGCATGGCATCTGAAAATGCACTAGTTATATTAAGAAAGTGATGGAATTTCATGATTGACATGGTAGACTGGTATGTTTTCTCAAACTAAGTGGCATTTGGACAGTGAATTTGAGGCAATTTACTCCGCGCTCATCAATTTCACATCGATTTGCAAATTACTAGCTTTGGCGACTATAGAGAATGTCATCATATGTTCAAAATTTGGTTATTTGGTGATTTTAGCTTGTACTTTGGTGTGATATTGTTGTATTTCCTCTGTGAGAGTTTTAAATGCGAAAGAAACATGCTCAAAGTTGCAATATTTGCTATAGACTACTGTGTATAGGTGAGTTAGTGGTGTGTAACCTGTTACGACCAACACGCAAAGTTGTGACTACCCTTAACCCTTCTATTGAAATATATAAAGTATTCCAGACAAATAACATTATTATGCAACATACTCACAGGGCAATCCTCAATCTCTCTCGAAACTATCCACAAAAGGCGGGGATTGATTAGGTCAGTTCATGGACGTAATAGAGGAAGGACCAACAACACACTAGTTTCAAAGACCCTATCACGTTGCCGCCTTTTGTTATTAAATACCCATTTACCGGCTTAAGATAATGCGATAATCACCCTCTCAGCAGGAGGGCTGACTGGCCTTCGCTTGAATGTTGTTTATTGAACATCCAATTCCTATAAATTTGGTACCTACAGTATAGCTTAGAATTTATTAACTTTACTCTTTCCATTGGTATCAAAATATGTAGAAACTAACGATGACGTCACTATGACGTCATAAGGTAATAAAGTTTTAAAATACTGCATATAGGAAGAAACATTGATATTTTGCAAATTTACTGGCTCAAAATTAATATTGTATAACACTTAAACCTTTTCCATCATGTAGAGACATTATGACGTCATTATGACATGTTAGTATGTTGGTACTCATTTTGGTATCAAAGGAAAGAGGAGGACCTGCTATCTATTGCAACTAAAATCAAATGTGTGTGATATTCCTGTGTCGTACTGGGCGTGTTGGTATTTCCCTCCTGAAAGGGGGGGCAGTGGCGTAAATTTCTTTTTGACATTGGGGGATGGGGTTGATGAAAATTTATGGATGAAATGGGGTTTGCTGAAAAGATCCATTACGCGCGAAAAATTTTGCCATTTAGAAGCTAAAATCATTAAATATAATTGTAATTTGAACAAAATGCGCGCAAAGCGCGCGGAAATTTACCATTTTTAAACTATTATGGTAAATATGAGGTTATTTTGGGTCAAAAACACGTGAATGGGTATCAACATGGGGGGATGATCGTATTGACCATCCCCCTCATCAAAATATTGGGGGTATATATCCCCATCCCCCGGGATTTACGCCTATGGGGGGGTGATTGCCACACCCTATCCATCACTTTGGGATCACCCTTTACCTTTCCTATACCCCGGTAGTGTTTTTTAATGGGGGGGCATGAAACGGAGCATAAAATGTCAATTGGTAATTACATTAACTCATTTGACACCGGGTTTTGGTTGGGCGAAAAGAATAGAAGAGAGCGGTAACAACCCACCCCCTTCGGAAGACGAGGGTTAATTAATTTATAATTTATACATTTAATTAGGTATAAAGTATGACTTAACACATTCATATTTCAGATGAAACTGACATTGGAATCAGTTCGACATGGTATCGACTATCAAACAGCCACAGCGGTAAACAAATTCAACCTAACCGGAAGTTAAAATATTACAATTTTGTGGGTTTTCGATGTACAATTACACGTGTTGGGCGCGCTTGGGCACCAGTTCAGAAGTTATACATTGTTACAAGGTACATTGAACTTTCATAACACCGTTTCTCAAGAGTCGGAAGTGATCGGAACATTTTCATATTATTTTCACAAGATTTTTAACAATTACGGGTCACAAAATCACCCAAAATGCAAGCTTATTTTCTACAGTCGTAGCTCCACAAAGGAATGACGGATTTTGATGGGGTTTTCGGTATTTTCTGAACAAAATTCTCCTTTCTTTGGTGACAACAACTTGCCAAAAAAAGATGGAAATTGAATGTACTGTGCACTTTCCAAAAACCCCTACAGTCAGGGGTCACAACATCCGGTCAAATTACAAAGTTTTGTGGACAGCTTTTCCCTTTTTTTTTTTTTTTTTTTTTTTTTTTTTTTTTTTTTTTTTTTTTTTTTTTTTTTTTTGAGTGCCTAGCTTTTGTCGAGATGAATGGGTAATCGAATTAGGTAATTGGTGGTTTTCGCGTTGGTTGTCCTTCTCTCTATTATGTCCATGGTCAGTTCAATACCGTGAGAAACGATAGCAAACAACACATCCGTTTATTACACCGTTGTCATCACACTGAATACCAAATAAATCTCAACGATAACTGCCACCGCTGTAAGGCGTGGCGGTGCTAAACGAGTCGTGCTCTGCATCTGATATTACGTTCAAGTAAGTAAGAGGTCAAACGACGTTGTATAATGTATTCACGTACATAATCACAGGAAGGTTCTGTTTGCTCTTTTTCTCGAAACCACGACGGAAGTTTGTGCCACATCATCACTCACCCAGTAATCACGGAAATGTGTACATTGCATAATTTTGAATGATCAAATAAGAGCGCGTTTGAAGTACATCAAAAATTAAATGGACCACAGTGCGTTGCGAACTCTTGTCAAATACAGCCACGCATACGTATCACGAGGTTTGCTAAATATTATTTATATAGTCAAAATGGTCAACTGTGTCATGTACCTTTCATCAGCTGAACTTACAGAGCCTTTTTAAATCATTTTGAATGAAGATGTCCTGTATAAACAATAATAATAATAGCAGAGATTATATAGCGCCTTATGGTATTTGGCCTCTAAGCGCTTTCACAAATGGCCGCTGATCACTGTGGCCCAACCCTAAACCATTTAGCATCATTTCTGGGGATGTAGCAGATCAGGATCAGCGCTTTCCCTTATCAGCAAACATACATCGAGATAACCATCGCAGCCGGGACCAGCTTCCCAAATATCGCATGGGTAAATCGGGACAAGCAAGCGGTTAATTTCTTGTCCAGGGAAATTACAAGATAGCCTAATCTCACAAGGCTCGAACGCACGCCTATACGCATGAAAGAGCACAATACACTGGAGTCGAGCGCTTAACTGATTGAGCTATCTTATATATCATCATCACTTTTGTTTCCCCTAGTCTTGGGAATATAACAAAAGGAAATTGTTCACTATAATTAGCAAAAATACATGGCAACATCATCTTTCCATCAACGAACACACCATTCTAGATCACCATGTTGGAGTGCCATTTGCCATCACGACACTATTAGTTATCCCCTGTTTGTTCACGCAATACGGAAAAATATCTATGGTTTGTTTCCAATATCACATGAGACGATAGCCGAATGTGATATTGGAAACAAACCATAGATAGTTTTCCGTATTGCGTGAGAACAACCAGGGGGTAACGAATTTATCATTTAGTAGACATTTGAAGTGGTAAGCCTAAAGTCGATTAAATCAGACTGTGAGTAGGCCAGCCTAGTCTAGGCCTGTTTCTACGGAGACCTACAATGTACAAATCAACAAGTTGGACTAACTGCACAGTAACACAAACTCAGTCATCATTGTCCTGATACATACAATTTTCCCCAAATCCCAACAAGGCAGTCCTAGATCAAGATGTCATGGCCACAGTGATTCAGTAGTAGTCTTGCCTATGCAGTACACAGAGTCCGTGAGAGTTGAATTCTGCAGGGTGGCATGGCACTGTAGCTAGGGAAAACACCCTAACTTACCTTTTTGAAAGACATCACATATATAGTACTCCAAAACAGACAGGGGAACTTTAAAAACGTTTTTGTACATAAAGAATGTAGGGAAATGCATCAAGTAGAAGTATTTGTTTGGGATTGCCAGCAGCAGTCACACCAATGTGTTGAACCAAAAAGGTCATTTTGGATTGTTCTTTTCAGAGGGAGCTGGACCAAATCAGTCTCTTCCACGGATGCACAAGATCATTACATCTATAGTTTTTAATGCATGTAAAGTAGGGACTTGATACTTGGTCTAAGCAGTACGTAATACGGGCTCATATCCAGTGAGTAATGAAAAATTAATCAATCAGCATTCACCATTCATGTCTACTAAATGATAAAGTATCTGGCGGTTCCTTCTTTACTGCAAAAACAAATATTGTTCACATACAACCTACCCATAGTGAGATACTGATTGCGTGTTTCATATCAAAAAGAGCATTCACGTCTACTTCAGAAATTCTGGTATTGATTGTTGGGAATTTTCGGATGCCAAATTGATTCCTGAGGTTTTCAAAGTAATATGAAGTCAAGGTCACACACATTTGGCAAATATTAAGGCTATTTTGTTTTAAAAAATTAATCTACATTTAAGGACACATGTTATTTTGCACTGTTTTTACCACTAACTACTAATTATAACAATAGAAGCGTACTTATTGCTCTAACTAGTTTTCTTGCTACATAAACGATGTTGGCAGATCACAGGTTGTGGTCAAGTATGGGCACTGCGCTTTTTCTTCTATTCATAAGTGATTTATTAAAATGTGTTCTTGAGTGTTTTATAAGGGGCAACATTTGTACAGGGGTAAACAATAAAAGTGTTTAAATTGTATTAAAATATATACTAATCTGTTCGGTTGCTCATTAGGTTTCTAAAAGGTATAGTTTGCCATATTTACGACCTATTTAGTACAATAGGCTCAAGACAGTTAAAGGTTATTATTTATAGAATGGTCTGATTTTGTTGAAACTGGTTTTAAATCGTTCATTGGGTCATACTTAATAAGAAAGTGATATTTTTACAGATTTTGGCTAGTGATCTCCCATAGACCCTGTGGACCACGGCCATATTTGCCCTCTTAATTATTTTCAAAACGTCATTGACAATGCGACCTGTATATTTTCGCCTTCTGTACAGTAAGACGAACAATTTAGTACCATTTTAAAACAAACTGATGAATCTGAATTTTACCCTCGTGTGACCTTGAACCCGTTTTGCTTGTCAAACTATTCCCTATTTTAATCCTATAAAATCCACCAATAATTTGCACCATTTTTTATCCAAATCGTAACAACTTTAAAATTTGACCCCTGTATAACTAAAATTGACCCTTTTTATTGATTTTTGCTGTTTTTAGCCTATAGCCCTTAAACTTTACGTTGTAGACAGTACAAACTATACCTTTTATGAACCCTTATGGTTAGACAAATAACATGGTATACTTTTCAACACGATTGGATCAATTTAAAAATTTGACCCCTGTACAAACTTTGTCTTGACCCCCCTATCCTTAAAGCAGAAATTGGCCCACAAATTTGCAGTACAGATTACACAATGCTCTGTAAACCACTGACTACGGATAGGTCAAGTCACGTCAGCACATATCGGCAATGTCAAACGATGTGCATCAATAAAGTTCACACGGTCTGATTTAGAGTGGATTTTGCTATCGGCTCCACTTGATAGGGTAACTTGAACGACTACAACGAAGGAATAAGTTGAAATGTTTTACCTTTAACCCAACGATCTTTTTTGGTTTATTTGTAGATTTGCGTTCCTACATAGGTAGGCATTGTAAACATTCCAAGAGTTGTGAGATTAGAGTGTTTGTTAGAGTGAGTTAGTCACCCGATATCTCATTTTATACCTTTTAACGAATTAATCAAAGACAATTGAACCCTGAAGTTAAATCAAAGCAGGACAATTTATTCAGTAACAGCATCGCCTGTTCCCCAACATGCACCGGGCAAGACAAAAATGAGGTTAATCTTGTATAGAATATTCACGATACAGGACTTATGTATAGTCAAGTGCCTAATCTCTTTCACTAGCTACACTTTAGATCTGAAGATGCACAAGGATAAGACGGTTGTGTTTTTTTTTGGTTGATTTTTAAGTGTAAGCCACGTGATCCGTATTAACAATCAACGAGACACGATTAATGAACCTGGAAGCTTTTTAACATTTATGCAGACATAGAATATCTAATTCATTCATACAGCATGTTTTTAAAGGATGATGATTTAAGAATTTGACCAAAAATCCTCATCTGTAAAGTTTTTCACCTCTATTGCAATCCGTTTTGATGTGATAGCTAAAAAGTGTGATAGAGTACTCTGTACAATTACTATTGGTCAACTAAAATATGGTCCATTTTCGCTCATCATCATCATCATCGCATGAGGCAAAGCGATACATGTACCAATTTGTTAACTCTTTGAGAAATAAGTGAAATTTTAGTGCTTTATTATCAAGGTAAGATGGACCTGAAGTGGCAAACAGAGATGGGTAAAGGGTTCTATAGGCTTGGGTTCACAAAGCCCTATCACCCACTGACTATTTTGTACTAGGAACATCAAGGAGCAAGCCTGGCCTGTCAGGAATATAAAAAGAGAGGTATTCCGGCAGGTATGGTGTCAATTATCCTGATAAGAAACACAACGCGCTCACTGATCGGTAGCCAATTGAGCTCTTTGAGGAGTGGAGTTGCTGGTGCAGTGTCCTTCTATCTAAACACTAGCCTCGCTGCCTTTTCTGCAATATCTGTAGTTTACTCCGATCCCTGGCCAACATTCCATACAGTAGTGAATTGGCATAATCGATGCGAGATAAGATCAGTGAACGGACGAGGTGATGACTCTCGAACGTGATAAATGACGTAGTAATGACCTTCACGTGTGTAATCATGGACGTTGTCTGATCAAAAACATCACCAATGTTTCTGATTGCGGACGACTGGAAACCATTCACAGTCCCAACCCTATAATGGTTATATCTTTGAGGTGTCTGTTGAGATAGATTGAACATCCTATTTTGTCTTTCATCATCACAACCACCACTACTGCAATCACCACCATTCCATCATTCACCAGGCCAATGAAATCAAAAATGAAAATTGCAGATAAAACATTTGCAAAGTCCTCAAACTACTAGTGGAAGCAAGCATGAAACGTTTGACTTGGTCTTGGGATTGAAAAAGAAAGGATTCGCCTAAATCACATCTATTGATAATTTACAGCAAAATTTGCAATGTGCATAAATAAAATGTTTAACTGTTGGCATTTTGGGCCTGAAGAGCAATTATTGAACACACATGCAGCGTCTTTGCTTTGCTGTCTGAGACGAAATTTTCCAAGCAGAGAGAGAGAGGAATAACATAATATAACTTAAAGAAGTCTTTCTTGTACAGATACACCGATGAAAACGACCATTTGTTGCCAATTACAATGTGTTAGAGTCCAATTGTTATCAAGTACAGAAGATGACCTAGCTTGTTCGAAGAACGGAATAGGCAGGTTTGATAAGCAAGCCAATGATTATAGGCAGAGGCTAGCAAGACGCGTACGGGAAATATAAAGCAAGGTTGATAATATGGAATTCATAATTAATTGCCGTAAGGTTAAAGATATCAATTGAAATAAGCGAAAATAAGTTATCAGGTTGATGCAACAATTCCGCACATTCTAGGCTGATGACTCGAAACACCGTTTGGAACTGGGGGGTTTCAAAATATATTTCAAAATTAAATTCATTGAATCGCGCAGGATTACTCGTACAAACTTTTTACCTATTCGCTATTTTTTCTATTTGATTTGTTTTTTGTTGCTTTTTTTTTCTTTATAGTTAAAATGAACAGGGAGAGAATCTAACTTAGCGCCCAACTGCTCTTAAAACTGTCAGAGCTAATGTATTTACCGAGTGACGCCACGAAGTGTGAGACAAAAACGGACCCGCTTCACAGTAAGCTGTTTAAAATAAACAATATATGTCATGAGGCGGAAATCCATGTTATATTGTATAGGTCTATAGAGACCTCAAGGAAAGTTCTCACGATTTAGTTTTATAGACGCGAACCACAAATATTGACAACAATCTCAATTAAACGGTGGCAGTGCAGAACACACACACACACAATAACAATAAACACACCACATCACCACAAATATGTCACTAAACACCAACAACACACTCACACACACACACACCACACCCACACACACACACACACCAGCGCGCGACCTTCCATCACACGGGCAACAACAACAAAAAACACATTATCTATACGTTGTCTCCCCAATATGTTTTTTATATAGGTTCCTATATCAAGTTACAAGAAAAACTCTTCCAAAGTTATGTAATGTACATTTGAACAATTGTTACATTACCCAACATTCTGGATGTTTGACTCTAAGTAGCGATCATTTACCTATTGGGAAGCTTAAATAAAAATCTTCTTTCTTTTATACCAATGATAGGGGAATTACTATGGAAAGTGAGCAAGGTAGGGAAGAACAGACATTATTAGATTAATATGTTGAACATATTTCGTATTGCTGCTACTCCTAAATAACAATTTGTAATAATTAAACCCAAAGGTGCCCAAAGCAGAAGGAATAAATGACACCGATAACGAGTACGCGTTTAAGACGGCATATTCTCTCCTCAAGAGGAAATGTAATATGGGAAAAGAAAAACCTTAAGACATTAGTGCACTAGCAAACCCACTAACCCTACACCGACGTTCAAATCTGCCTTTGATAGTGCAAACTGATGATTGAAGCCATTGAGTTAGTACGGATGTTTAGTGCTTTGTTTTGTTCTAAAATACTTTTCTTGTTCTAAACACACTTGTTTTGTTCACAAACCAATTTTTTGAAGTGAGTGAGTGACCTATAAAGGGTTTTAAAATAAGGGTTTCTGAAAGTTTTAAAAAATGAACTATTATATTGGCCTACAAAATCGTAGAGGGTTCTACAAAAGAATCCCATGAAGATTAATTAGGGTTCTGTAATCTGCGATGGTCAATATACATGTTCATACAAAACCTGGTGGTGAAGGAGACCAGATATCACCATATCTTGTCTACCAAAAACAAAGACAGTGATCTTCAGAGAGCTGACGGTCCCTATTGAGGAGAACCTATCCAATGCATATGAAAGAAAGAGGTGCATGCAAATACCAAAGATCTAGGACGGACTGTGAAAACAGAGGATGGTATACAATACGACTTCCATAGAGTAGAAAGCAAGGGGGTCTGGAATACAGCAGTCAACAAATTGCTGGCATCCTTTGGGCATTCCCAAAGGTAAGAGAAAGGCTTTATAACCGGATACAGCAGCCAAAATTGCAATCAAGCGAGCTATGTCATCTGGCCAGAGAAGCTCAAAGGCATTCAGACAGATGGCACACCATTTACGTGTGGTCTGGAACACACAGCACCGCCCATTGTTAAATTACAGTCAAAAAGTAATTGAGCCACGCGACCTTGGGCAAATATTCACTGCGCTAGGGGTTCACCCAAAAGTTGTCGACGGTAACATGCCCCAAGTGGCGGTAGAAGTTTCATATAGAAGTCCCATTGCTGCAATGAGGTATGCTATTCATTCCGTCAAGCGCTACTGCACAACGCCCATACAGCGCATGGCGGAATCAATGTAATACCTCAGTTGCATAAATGGGAATTCGATATGAAACGTCTACACCAAGTGGATGACAGTAAACAAAAAATGTTAAAATATCGGACCCGGGTACAAATAAGCTTGATTTGGATTTTTTGTACAATGGATATTGCGCAAAATACTTGGCCTATCGTCAACGATTACGCACCAAAAGATTCCAACTACATTGTCTAGTTAGCGGGAAGTTTATAAGATAGGTTTATAGTTGGAAAAAGGGCGAAAAAACGTGAAATACGTGGAAAAATTCTTACCATATTAGCTGGCTCAATTATCGATTGCTGCTGTCCAATCAAAGCCACACGCCATGCTTACAAAAACTAGTGAGGCTACATGGTCTTTTTGTCCGGGGAACCCATTTCTACATCAGATCGACCACCTGATTCGTCGTTTTCGCGATACCAAGGTACCGGAAAACCGTGTTTAATTCCTGTTAAGCTATCGCAGAGCCTTAACATGCAGTTTCAGGTTCTAGGGAGCGTAAATGGTGTGATGAGCTACAATTCAACTCAGCAAGCAATAATGCTCTGAGGGAGTGGAATGGTTGTTGGCACTCACAAACCGAGATTTTTAACCGGCCAAGAATGGTCCAAAGTCCAGCGACCTCAGAATACACTACTCTAGACAAAGAGATACTGCAAGGTGAATACTAAGTTCACCTTCACAGAGGAGATAAGATATAAACGGATAAAACGCCGAAGTGGTGACAGCGCTGGTGGTTCTACCAATGAAACTATTTCCTCCACTGGCACAAAAAAGTTTAAGTGACTTTGTTCCAAGAGCGTATCAGGAAATGTTATACTAGATAACAGGTTTCTTGACAAAATATGTTTAATGAGAGAAATCGCTGCCTGCAGATGTTGGCAAGCATTCTGCTAAAGGTGATGAAATAACTGTAGGGCTGCTGAAGCACCAACCAGTTTAGGAGGATGGTACCAGGGCCGGAATAATAAAGTGTCATCATAGCTAACATTGCCGTAGGGGGTGGAGTTGAAGGAAAACCTGGTGCTGAAAAAGTTAAAAGTTGGTGCAATTTGATACGACGCTATTTTCCAAATGGAAGCCATTCTAAACGCCAAAAACACTTTAATGAAGACAATTTTGTTTGACAAAAAAAAAATGTTTTTTTTTTCGGGGTCAACCAGTTCAATAAAACTTATTCCAAAAACTATAAAGTGTTGCATGTGCCGATATTTTCCAGGATGGCTGACAATTTATTGACACAAACCTTCCATTCTTTATATTTGACTAGGGAAGAAAAGAAAATTGTGGTTGTCAATATTAAGATTTCTGGGGTCAAGGAGTTCAATAAAAACTATTTACCATAACTGTCAGATGAATATCAAAGTAATGGAAGTTCAATACGCCTCTCTTCCTCAAACTGTCCAACATATAAAAAGCAAAAAACTCCTTTATACATATCTATTACAGCCCTTAGGATGACGATTTTGGTATCAAAGGGATGGTTTTTTAGGTCAAGGATTCAAACAGAAATATTATCAAATGTCACGATGAGTCACTGGAGCCAACGTTATTCATGGGACTACCAATTGACACCCAAAAAGTGGACAACTTGACTACTCTATCATGTATTCACCCAAAAATATATTCTGGATGCATGGGAATTTGATATGTAGACTGTATACTTAATAGAAGTATTATTGTTTGGTCAGAGATGTCAAGAGTAAATTGGCCCCGATTCGAACAATAAATGGGTCATAGTCACGGCATACTATTGGTAGTGCAATTTGGGGGTTTTCTGAATAGGGGGCCATAACGCGCAGTTAGGAAGTTCTAAGGAGGAGTACTGAGGATTCTGTGTCGGTATTAATTAATCAAGCATCTGGGTTAATATATATTTTATCACTTGGAAACATAAGGCTGACATTGCAGTAAGTTAACACTCTTGGAATGTATTAAAAATACTGAACTATCTTAGAAAAAAATGACAAATACAAATAAATAGCCCTTTATAGTTATGCTACAGTTTTGAGAATAGTTTTCTTGAACTCCTGGCGCCAGAAAACACTAAGTTTGACACCAAAATCATCCTTCGTACGTATATTATAATAAGAAATATATGTTTTCTTGACGAGATGTCGGCAATCTTGAAAAATAGCCGTGGATATAAATTTCCATGACTCAGTCAGTTCTGGCAATTGTCTATGAACCTCTTGACCCAGACAACATTACATTGCGGACAGAAGTACCATAGTAGTGCTATTACCTTTTAAAATGGCGGTGGGGTTTATGCAAAAGCTTGGTTTATGCAAATTGCATCACCTTTTTTTTGTCCTCCGTATTTTCTGAACTCCACCAGCCATGATCAATTTTAGCTATGATTGCAAATGTGATTATTCCGGCACTGGTTGGTAGCTAAGAGATTGTTTTCTAGCAATCTGGCATATGCTATTATTGAACTCTGACCCAGGACAACATACATCCGACACTGCACCAAGTAGTGCTATTACCTTAAAATGGCGGCCATTTTAAAAAATGCTGGCTTATGCAAATTGACCTCACTGTTATTTTTGTCAGACACAGTGTTTTCGTGAATACACAACCCAATGATCAATTTAGCTATTGATTGCAAATTGTTTTATTCTGACCCTGTTTGGTAGAAATCTAGGGCCCTTTTTTTTGACCGATGCTGCAGGCACTACTATTCTTCCAGTGGCCTAGACTATCAATTTGAAGCAAATTGAAGAAGAAATTTCATATTTAGTGAAAAATGTTTGCAGTGCCGCTTTAAAAAATCGTAAAAGTTCACCTGCATGAACTTCTGGAACGAACACTCAACCAAGGCCATCCCGCATTTGATCGCACTGGTCGGAAATGAAGAGAAAATGGTCGAGCAGGAAGAAGGAAAAAGGTGCTGTCATAGATCATCGATCAATCTACAAAATAGTAGTCTAATTGTAGGCTAATCACACCCAATCTACAAAAGTTACAACACACAGACAGGGAATACGAACTCCGCCATATGTGGAAAATGTTAGGGTTTTGTTAGGGTTATCGATGGTTTCCAAATTTTTAAAACATACTCGTGTTTAAGAAAAAGTAACCGAGTATCACATGAAATTTTTAAAACAATGGTATTTTGGAAAAAAAAACTATGCTGGCCTTCCGATGCAGGTGCTTTGGTATGAGATTGGAAAAACCTCTGTAGCATATTATGAGGAAGGAAAGGGGTGTTGAGGAAGGGGATGTAGACAAAAGAAAACATAAGTGAAGAAGAAATGTCGGTTTTCAGATTTAGTGAGTGTTCTGTGAAAAAACATAGAAGAATCGCAATGTGAAGCCCGGTTTGTATCTGCTTTTGTATAGCGTTGAATTATAGTTGGTTTGATTGAGTAAATCTGTACATAATGTTGGTATGTAAGGCGATGATTTTGATAATAGTAACCTTTTTTATAATCATAACATATTTACAACGTTACGTTAGTATGACATGATAAAGGGAAATTAGACTATAAATAGGTGAGCAACATGGAATGTTGCTCTACGTAATTCCATAATGCTATCTTGCCAGTTTGATACGCAAAAATAGTAGTTTTGACCTGATAAAGGACACAAAATCAAAAAGTTCACAGGGTAAAGCATTCACACTCGATCGGTCACGGAAACAAAAGGAGAGATAATAGATCATAAGGCGTGTGTCATCGATAGATTTGCCGGCGAGATCCAGTTTTTCTAGACTCGATGCTCCCATGATGCGTACAGCAAATATACCACGATTCGAAACAACATGGGAGCAAGACTACACTTGAATATATGTGTCTTGCTCATTCCTAATAAGTCATGAATAATAAATTATGAATAGAATTAATAAATAGGAAAAAGCTATTAATGTAATAAATAAACAGTTTAAACCCATAACTATGTGAATGAAAGTAGCAAATAAAACTGATTAAATCAATTTGTTGGTTAAATGAATTTTCAGTGACTACTTTGCTGCTGTTAATTGTAAAAATATTTTCGTAGCTACGTGTCAAAGGTCATTTTCCAATCTGATCTCTAAGCTGGCCTCTCTGGAGGCCAGCAAAAAATCCTTTCAAATGTTAAAAATTGCCGCCGCGTAGAGCTACGGGCTAGATCTAATTTTAAAAGCGCGCGGGAAGAGGAGTCAAACTTGTTTTGGGGCCTAAAAATCACACAAAGGGAATTTTGGCCAAAATAACAAAGAAAACACGAATTTAACTTCAAAATTAATTTATAGCTCAATAGCATGAAAACATGTACTTTTAAGAGCAATATTATGGTTAACCAATTTACACAGTGTCAGTAAAATATAGGCTTCACCAACCCACCTATACATCACTTTTGGCGCCTTACCCAATAGCCCCTGATAAAGCGGTGGTTCCAATTTTTTTTCGCTATCATGTTCGCAAAGGATGTAAAAAAGCAAAACCTAATTTTCTTCATCCTTTTTGCAACGGGAGAAAACATCGAGGGTTGAAAAAAATTCAAATCGCCAATGCCGTTTTTATACTTATTAGCATTAATAAGCATTTTGATGGCGGTACTACAAATTTGGTTTAACCCTTAAATTGTACTGAAGTAACTTTTTTATTTTTTTTTATTTCAGCAATATAATTGTATTTATGTCCCAATATTATGAGCCAAAATTTATGGGAAAAGTCCTTCGAGATTTTTTCGGCGGGAGAATTTTTTGTGCGTTTTCCGCCATTTTGAATCTACATAACCGACTTTAATTTTCCTGTTATGTGGTGGTATTCATGTACCCCATCAATAACCCCAGAGTCCAACGGCAAGTGTTTCAGAGGGCTACATGAGCCCCCCCCCCACACCACCACACACCAACGGCTGCGCAAGACCATACACGAAAAGGGAAAGGGCAAGAATGAATGATGAAAGGATATTTTTACAAATCCATTCAGAATAAGATCAAGTCAAAATACAAAGGAGGTGGTGGTAAGACACGAATTTAAAATATGATAAAAATAATCAGTAGCAATGATATAAAATTGGCGTTCAACCTCGCTTTTCACAAATTAAATTTTACACCGAAGGTATTGAATATAAAACGATTCCTGAAATAGTAATTTGCACTCAACCGTTAAGCGTGGGCTAGTACAAAAATAGGTCTATATATGTTAGAGCTACATGTTTAGCACTTACAATAATGTGAATATTTTTTGTCGAATAACCACCACACTTACAGATTGGTTATCGCCAATGTGCGAAAGCGGAAATCGTTCTTTGAATCAAACACGTTAAAGAGAATACTCCTTGGAAACATGAGAACCAAAATAGTGACAATTCTGGTTTTGTTCTGACTTCGAGCCTCGTATAGTAAACCACATAGTTCGGTGTATAAATAGGTCCCCATTCCAACCCGAAGTAGTCTTCTGTCAAAGACGGCCCTCGCAAATTTTTTTATCCACCACCGAGAGCGCGCCGCAGGCGCGTGTCGAGCGCCGGAGGCGTGAGGCCGAGTCGGATCTCGGCGTCTTTGTCGCAAATGGGTGTTTCCCTGTACAAGCATAATGTGCAAATCAAGTATGTCGTCATCGTAAGCCCCGCCCAATTTCATCGATGACAACGAACGTTTTCAGAGACTTGCAAATCGATGACGTGCCCGTCAAATTACCATATCGATTTTTGCACGGCCTTATTAGCATACGATTCAAAGTAAAATAGTTCACTCTACGAAGTTCTTGACAGCTTCGAGTGCGAGTGAGTCCGTACGGACGAGATGGCAGATGGGCTAGTTGTAGCCCAGCTCTGCAGAATAAAGTCCCCATTAGTTTCTATTCCCACCTTCCTGCACAAACACACGATATGAGACTAGACGAGGGCATACGTCAGTGTCTGGTTTATCAAATATTCGTACTGCAGTGACCATTCAAAATTGCCACTCATCCATATCACAGCAGAACTGAAGATTTTGAACATTAAATTAAAATGATGATACCTGAGCCGCGTATCATCATTCCACTAAAATTGATGTGTGGCAAACATCCCAAATTCAATCAGTACCATGAAGTCTAGTGCACCAAATTTCACGCCGAAAAGTAGGGGACACGCACCCTCCGTTTCCTAGAAGAACTTACCCTCGTGACATTTACCATTACAAATTGACAAGGCACCTCCACAACTGTAACAATTAGGCTAAAACTTTCGGCCTAACTCATGGCAATGGCTGACTAGCATTATGACACTACGGTGGTACTACAATACATATCGTTCACTACAACTTACTGAAATTCACATTAAAGTACTAAATCACATCAGTACACATAGCCGTAGCTTCAAATACGCTCTTATTCATACTCAGCTGTCAGAGTACCGTCTTTCGCTTAGCTCGAATGATCCTACCTGTGATCCTACAACATGACAAAACGATGCATTTTTAATTCCACATGATTTTCAACCGGGCCGTTTCACAGCAGCAAAGGTGTCCCGATGATTACTTCCCAGCAACGGGATCAGGGATCCTGGCTGTATTCGCTTTGTTTGAATGCGTTACCAAAAACCCCAATATTGAATGGTTATGATCATTCCAATAAACTCGTATTGACCAATCAACGAGCGCTAAGTTTTCGGAAGAAATATCCCGAAATCAATGAGTAACAAGAAAAGGAAAGATTTGCGAAAAGGTTTGGATTAGCGATCAGCTTTGAGGGTGCATAGAGGGGCGGACCTCACACAAATTGAATAAAAATCAAGCCGTGATCAGTCTAAATCCGACGCCGTTACAATAGTTTAAATGTTCACGCGAATGAACATTTCAATTTGTCTAAAGGTTATGTTATCGTAGACACAGAAAATAAGCGCATTGTGGCCAAAGAATGTCAGAGCGAACTAATTATCTCTCTCTTTCTATCGCTCGCTCTCTATCACTCTCCCTCCCTCCTCGCTTCTCTCTCTCTCTCGCTCTCTCTCTCTCCGGTTATATTAATTTTGGCGTCCATTTTTAATTATTAATTTTAAATCATGCGGCAAAAAAATAATCCATGCTCAATACATTAAAGTTCACCATAATCCTCTAACAAAAAGGTCATAAAATATGGCAAATAAGGTTATAGCAACAACCTAAAAACGGACCAGACAAAATGGAACATAGAACTGGCAACGGAAAAATACGCTAAATAGACCGTATACCAAAAATTTCAACATCCTAAATTAATCCTTACAAAGTCTATCAACTTGTCAACTTATTGCAAAATAATTTCAATTTTTATATTGTGCGCAAGTACAAGGCAACGGACATTTGCTTGCTTTTGTTTAGTTTTGTTATTTTGTTTTTTTAAAACCGTTTTTTTTTTTTTAATATTGTTAAATTTGTTATTGTAAATGTGTTAATCCACCTAACGCCCTGTCCCCCTCAATATCTGAAGCAGTTCATAAAATGATAAATAGCTATTTTTTCAGTTGTAATGTCAAATGCATGCCAGACGCACAATGATTGTTGGTGATGTCAGTACAGCTCACTCACCCTTAGGGGTGAGATGTAAAATGAATAGTTTAGGAAAGTTTTAAAATCCGGATAAATGTGAATTTTTGCATACAAGTACTTAAAGCATTGATAATCCATAAAATCAATGGAAGCACTTGCCAACCCCCCCCCCCCCCTTAATGGTCCCCAGCTTGGGTTTCAAGGTTATACAGGGGGTTAAAATTTAAAAATGCTCCGATTGTGTGGAAAAGCATACCATGATATTTGTCTGATTACAAGGATTCCAAAAAGGTATAGTTTACACTATCTATGGCTTATAGTTTCGGAGTTATGGGGGAAAACTGTAAAAATAGTGGAAAAAGTCAATTTTGGTGTGTACATGGGTCAAAAGTTTAAAGTTGCTTTGATTCAGGTAATATGTGGTGCAAATTGTTTCCCTAGTTTAAAGGATTGAAATAAGGAACAGTTTGCCTTATCTGTTATGCTTTAGTTTTCACGTTATCCAACAAAATAGGTCACAGGTCAATAGAATCCAATAGCTGCCAATAGCTGTTGACTTTATTCGCCTTAAAGTCAACTTTAGATAGTCAAAAATACTCATATATTTAATTTTACAGTGTTTACCCCATAATTCCAAAACTATAAGCCATAGGTAGTATAAACTATACGTTTTTGGAATCCTTGTAACCAGACAAACATCATGGTGTGCTTTTCAACACAATTGGAACATTTTTAATGTTTTACCCCTGTGTAACCTTTAAATCCAAGCTGGTCTCCCTCACTAACCTCAAAGGGCAGTTATTATTTTTTTCTAATCTTTTTTGGACTTTTTTAGACCTCCAACCTGAAAAAAATAATGAAAATATTATATTTTAAAAGAGACAGTAGCGAAATTCGAACCAGAGTCTACTGTATCATGAGGTCAGCTACCTACCCACAAGACCAGCGAAGATTGGTGTGTCAGATGTGCAATTCTAATCCTTGATAACATTTACGGAATAAATCGCTACTGATATTGTGGTCAGCACTCAATATAATGAATAGCTTTGCTCTGGAACGGTTGCCTCAACCTATGCTCCAGGAGCATGAGTGGTGGTCAAAATCTCACACTTGCTGGATAGACACGTACCTTTCGGCTATTAGTCGGGAGGGGGCCTCGTTGAAGACAAAAAGCAAGGCGTGAGGTTGCGTACTAATGTAACTTTATTACCGAAAGTCATAGACCCGGGTGTCTAGTTTAAGAATCCAACTGGTGCCACCATGGCACCATTGGGCATTTGAGATATTGAGGTCATAGGTTACAAAAGTGTTAATTTCCAGAATACGTCAATAACGGTGTGAAATATCGCAAATTATTCCTGAAGTCCTGGAGTAAAAAAGTTTAGGTCAAAATATGTCAAAGAATAAAATTCTTTTGTACAGGGGTCAAATTTTCAGAATACCCCTACGTAATTGAAAGTTGTCGCACATTATCCGTCTTAACACAAGGGTTCTGAAAAGGTATAGTTTGCTATTGTTACAGCCCCCAAGAATTAGCAATGATTTATTTCACTTTGAGTAGGTGATGGCTGATGCCCTATCCAGAATTGTTTAGTTAAGTCAGAAACAAGTAAAGCTTTTAAAAAGGCAATGTTACATTGTCAATAAGCTATGTATATGAAAAAAAAATGTTGAGAGCCTTAAATAGGTTACGAAAGTTTGCTTTTCAATCAAACTTTCTTTCTTTAAGGGGGAGGGTGTTACAGCCCCCAGAATAGGCACTGATTTATTTTCACTTTGATTAGATTAAGTCATAAATAGCACATAAAATTGTAACTTATTCTAAGTAAAACAATATGGGATATACCTGTTTGTGTGCAATATCTGGTGTGTGCACAACAATAGAATAAAACAGAAAAACCGGAGAGCGTCTAGAACCTTAGTTATTTCCTAGAAGGTCCAGGGAAAATTCTGGATGAAGGATTAAGATGGCTCCCTGCTGCATTGACTGTTGTGCTCTAGGTGATGGACTGAACTGCTATAGCTGCCCCTACTGGGATCTACAGCAGGATATGCTGTGTGCAATGAGGGTGATGGCCTTTATGATGTCATGGGCTAGATTTAGCACAATGACTCATAATATAGAGACGAGAATCCTTCGAGAATTGTTTGAGATGATTATAAAAGCCCTGTGTGAGAGAAGATGAGTCAGAGTACCACAACCATCATTACTCCAGGTAGATTTTCTTACATCTTGCTCCAAGTTATTAAGCAGAGTATGACACAGAGTACAGTGACACCTAGTTGCTTAAGTTGACAGCGACAGTAATCGCATCAAATATAGTCTTCTGTAGTGTACATTGTCATAGTAAGTCTCAGCTTCCAGTAGTTTTCGTCCCGACTGTGTAGCCGTCTTTGTTTTGTAGTCGTGGCCTCTGATTATCCAGGATAAACAACTACAGCACTTTTGGACTTTATATTTTAGTCGACCTCCGAGCTTCGGAGTCATTAGAGCTGGTTTTCTTCAGTTAGGACAAGTCGTCCGTGGACACTCCCACACTGGAAAGTGGGACGTTGTATGCTCGACTATTGCAGGACTCTTTGCAGTTCTGCTCTTTCTTGTAATCTTCTGCAGCCCGCGTCGCGGCACACCCCAGGTAGTAAGTTTAGTAGTTCTTAACTAAGCACTTTATTATAGATAAATCTTTGATTTGATTGATACCTAATCTGTTTGAATTAGATTGATTTAGGACACACAATTAAAATAAATACTTTGTTTTAAAATTTGTAATTTTTCTTTTTTTAAATTTGTAATCAAGTTTCAGGAGTTTGAATCCGTAGTTTGATGTGGTTTTGGGGCCTTGGTCAAGGTGACCGTAACACTAACCTAAGATGGTCCCTTGGGGTATAAATATAGCTGACACTTACACAACCCTAGGTCCATGTAGCCTGCAACCTTTATATTGTAATATCACCCATTATAACTAGTATTTTGCCCAGGACACAGACCCATTGACATCGAACTCACGGCTATGGGCATGATGCTGTGCTTTTTGAGTGATTACTTTGTATGCATTGTCTGGGAGTGTTATCTTTGTCTCCGGGCTGGTCTATTTATCTATTGTTAAAAAATTACGGGAAAGAGAGCACTAGCCAGCAAGGACTATTAGAACAATTGTTTCACAACTGTTCAAAGTTTTTTAAATGGTAGGCCTATGTGCCTGGTATAAGTGATCCATAGCATCTTCATTTGGGAATTGTTATTCTTGTTAGGATTCCAAACGCCGTTAAAATCCAGATGTTAACACTTAAGTGACCAAGGGGGGGTTCCTAGGGACTCCCCAAAATTTGTTTTCGCGCTGGTCACTTTACGCTTGGGATTTTTGCGCCGAAATTTTTTGTAATTGTCTGACTTTTAAATGCGCTTCTTTTCTTACCAAAATAATTAAAATCGGCCAAGCCGTTAATGAGTTAATTAGTGGGGGTCCCATGGAACCCCCTCCCCCCTTGGGCACTAACGGAAGTCATTTGAGAATATTTTAAAAATAAGAATAAGAAACCGAGAACCAAAGCAATTTTTTTTGCTGATATAAGTTCACACATACATGTAAGTAAACAATTATTAGTAACATTAAAAATAATTAACCCTTTATGTGCTGAAAACAAACAATTTCATCATGTACTTTGCCAAACCGTTACTGTACAAACTATATGGGAAAATGACATGTATTTTGCAACACCCGTAAAAAATACAGGATTCCCTAAAACTGCTGGTTTTGTGTTAAATATAAGTAATTTGGGTCTTCTAGAATAGATATCAACATAAAATGGTTGATGTAAGCGCAAGGCTCATTTGAATTTTCCGTCTTTGTGCCCAATTTTCACGTGTTTTGAAAACAATGTTTTGCCCCTAATTTGCACCCAAAATAACAAATCTCATTTTTTATTGCTGATTTGGGGTTGTCTTATGATCCTTCACATGTGGTATAAATTTCGTGCAGAAATCCCCTCGGGAAAGTGGTTTCCTTGGGGGGGGGTCCCATGGAACCCCCCCCCCCCTTTGGCACCAACGGGAGTGAAAACCCCTTGGTCACTTAAGTGTTAACTTCGTGTACAAGATCACATAATTAGTACACACATTATCTTTAAGACTGGCCGCGGCAAGCATCGACGTTCAATAGGCATTTCAAGATGGGCCCAAATTCAGGAAATATCAATACCTAAAAAGCTACCGCGTTTAGTACTAAATATGTTGTAAATATCTTTTCCCTTAACGTTTCCAACTTATAGGCTATCGCCGTCATCGTGCAAGTGGAAATTTTTTTCGGAAACACGTGTGTAAACAAAGCCAGTGGATCCGTGTATTAAAACCAAATAATAACATTGCTGCCTTTTCCAATAAGTTGATTTCATATCTGGATAAGTACAAAAAGTAGTCGTTTGTTAAAATAGGCCCATTACCAAAGCCGAAGCCGTTTTACCAACAGTGTAAATGTCTACGTGAATGAACAGTTCAATTTGTCGAAAGGTTATTTATCGCAGACTCAATAAACACAAAAGGGTGTTTAGAAAAGAGGTAGAGTATTACTTACTCATCGGATACAACTATCAGTCTTCTCTCGCTCCTCCTATCCTCATCTCTCGATCTCTCCATCTTTCCTATCTTCTTTCTCTCTCTCTCTCTTTCAAGACCACCACATGATACACACGCAGAAATGGATCGAGAAAAAGAATCGGGATTTTTAAACCATGCTGAGAACTACCTGTAATAATTCTGCATCGATATTGGAGTGTTTTAATTTTTTCCCTTTTCCCGGTTTTTTTTCCCAATTTCACCAATCGGCAGTATTACGGAAAGAAACAGATAAAGAGATAGTCTCCAAAGCATAGCTAATCGTGTGTGAAATCTGATTTTTCCTGTAGCGCTATACGCGATCGCCCATTTTGAAAACTTTGACAGAAAATAAATTACTCGCCACAAAGGAAAAAGTGCAGTAAATAAAAATACCCCAATTGGAAACGATATAATATTACTATGTAGGCAAATACCCATATGGATATATGTTTCAATGAATTTTACAGGTTTTTCATTTGAATGACATCAATACGCCAAATGTTTCGTTTATTAGCAAGTTGCTGTAAAGGCCCCGCAACCATGCGATGTAAAAGGACGGTAGACTCAAGTCTACTACTTATGCATGCCCACCTCACATACCGTACTACTCATCTTATGAACTTAATGGTTTTGAACCTCACGCTCAATTAAAACAAAACAAAATCACTACTGTGTGAATGCTAATTCTTAATCATAAACTCCATACTGTTTTCTCACAGAAACTGCTCAAGACTCTGATCAGTTGACATTGGTAACATGTGCCGCCTGGGTACTCTGTTATCAATGCTTTTCGTGATGCCGATACTCGTGGTGGAGGTATTGGTGCTGTTTTTTAAGTCGTGTCTTGATCTTGAAGATGCACTGACTCATCTTCTCTGAATCCAATGTCTACTTTTGAGCACTATGGTAATTCCGTTTCAAAGAAAACTCAATCTTAACTTTGCGATAGTTTTATAAAGACCATCCTCTTCCTCGAGTGTTGCAATTTCGCTGATGAATTTTGAAGAGTACTTAAGTTCTTTTGATCTTCTGCCTGGTCGGACAATGGTTCTTGGGGACTTCCATGTTCATTACAACAAGCCCAAATGAGGAAATCATTTTCTCCTTTTGGACAGCTCTTAATTTCCAACAGTTGATATCGGGCACAACTCACAAGTCAGGTAACACTCTCGACTTGGTTCTAGTTAAGGATGAAAGAGTCAACTTGTTTAAATGTTTCTGCAATTATCCAATGCATGTGTCCTGATCATTTCTTAATAAGGCTGTATATGGCATTGAGAAGCTGCAGAATGAGAGGCAAACTTAGACCTCTAGGAACTTTCGTGAAATTAATCATCAGTCTTTGTCAAAGACCTCTCTTCCAGATTGGCCCTTGCGTTGACAATGATGATAGCAATGTGAATGATCTTGTGATTGGGTTCAGTCAAGGCTGGTCGTGGTATTGGATTGTCATGCTCCGGTCTTGACAAGGACACGCTCTCCCCGTCATAAGCCAGAGTTGTATAATGATTGCTGTTCGTGATGCTCGACGCTTTCGTCGCAGATGTGAAAAACGCTGGCGTGCAACAGTTGGGCAGACGTGGACCGTGAACTTATATGTCTTCCTAGTGCTTCCTCAGAGGAATGCTGTTGATATCATCTCTGAGGCAAACAGACTGTACAAAACGATAACACTCTTCTCAACAAGACTCAGTGTATTTTGCCAATTGTGCATTCACGCAATGGTACTTTGGCTAATCAGTTTTAGTAACTACTTTTGATCAGAAGTTAAAAACTATAGCTCACAATATTGATGCGTTTGGTGCCGGTCAACATGCATTGTAAACAATGATGGTTCTTTATTACCGTGTTCATTAACCACCTTTTGTAAAAATTTCCCAGATTAGCTGTTTGATCTCATTAGCAAGTCTCCTATCCTCTAGTCTTGCCTTTGGATCCGTCTCCCACCCACAATGGGTATTAAAGGAACATCTGCTGCCTTTGTCATACCTTTCCTTCCCCCTTACAGGATTGTAATGCTTATTTGAATCTGGTTGCTTTCCTAGGCAACTGCGGAATTCGTTATATCCCCCTATTATCAAAAACCGTCATTGAACAACAAGCAGCTCTCTAATTATAGACCAGTCTCTATTTGCCCTGTTGTTGGCAAATTAATTGAGAAAGTCTGCTCTAAACAGGTTAACTGACTATGTATAGTGCAAATAACTTATCTGAACCATGCCAATCTGCCTTATCGGGCTGATCCTTCTACTGAAACATCTCTTTTGGATGTTCAATGGTTATTGGTTCTGAGAAGGTTATGGATGATGGTAAAGCTGTTTTTATTGTCATTTAGATCTTAACCGCTGCGCATTTGATACTGTTTATCACAAAATCTTTGCAGCGGTTAGCTAACAATTTTAATGAATCGCTCTGGATTGGTTCATTCCCTATCTGGACCAAAGAACATGTAATGTTTGTTAAGGGGGGCTTCTTCGTTTCCGTTCCCCCATCTTGAATGTGGTGCCCCTCAGGGCCCCGTCCTGGCCCCCTCTGTTTTACACTTATTACACTAGCTGCATTGGTCAAATTATTCACAACTGCATTACGTATCAGCTATATGCTGATGATGTTCAGTTACTCAGTAATTTTGATCCTAACACGGCCTGGCGATTGCTGCCCTGCGGTTTTGTTAGGCTCTCTCAGTGGCAAGTGAAGAGTTGCAGTCCTTGGTGTGTGCAATAATAAAATTAGAGTTGAACAATTCCAAGACCGAGCTCTTTCTTGCCTGGTTCCCATTCCATTACTCAGCTCTTCAGCATCTCACTCTTCATGTTGGCGGCCTTACAAAAGGTTTCCTCTCCCTTAAAATCGTGTGTGGTTTTTGACAGTGGCCTGAGTATGACTGATCACATTACTTCTCTTTCGCGCTCCTTAAACTGCAAATTTGTAAATTTAAGTCGCATCAGGAGGTTTCTGACCTTTAATGCATGTAATAATGCTGTTCGGGCCCTTGTCCGCTGATCCAGAATGGACTATTGCTGTTCCATCCTTAATGGTGTCCTCCAAATACCTTGCACGCCTCCAGAAATTGCAGAATAAGTAGCCAGGCTTATTTTTTCAAGAATCTACGCAAGCACACTTCCCCCTAGCTTCTGGAATTACACTGGCTCTCAGTTTCTGATAGAATAAAATTTCGTACGCTTTTGCATACATATAAGGTTCTGAAATCTGCCACCCCCAGCTATCTCTATTCACTTTTGAGTCGTAGACATTCCTCATATTCTCTCCGTTCCATAGCTGCCGGTCCCACGGTCGCGTAGGAGTTTTGGAGACCGGGCTTTTCCATCATTCGCCCTCGTCTCTGGAACTCCTTGCCCCTGCCATCAAGAGAGCTAATTCCATCATGTCTTTCAAAAAGCTTCTTAAAACACACATTTCGCCAAACATATGCTTCCGTTTTTTCTTCCTCCTTCTTGCGCCTAGTATCTTGAAGTAGGCGCTGATAGTTCTGTATTATTATTATTATTAAGTTGAATTTAGTATGGAAATGCAACTGCTTTTATTTGCATTGTCCATTATGTTGTATGCTTGGATATTTACGTGTATTTTTATGAAAAAAGATTATGCACCATTTTCAGTTTTTGCCACTTGTACTAGCAACAACTGGCAAGAAGGGTTTTTTTTTTTTTTTGCCAAGTGAAAAAAAAAACGTTAAAACCATGTTGTTTTCACCTGTGGCAAAACCATAAAGCATAACAAAGCATAAAGCTCGGAGGGTAGAAGTAAATAACATATGCCTGTGTGCTAGGTTGTACTTACTGTTTCCCACCCAGTAAATAAAGCTTGAAATATCCTTGTTTGAATACTCAATCAATTCTTTTGCTTACTGGTGAGATAGTAAGAGTATTTTTAATACTATTTTAACCATCATTTGGGTTGTCATTTTGGCGACACATTACCACAAATGTTTAATTAAAAAAAAAAATTAAACACAATTGAGAAGAATGAGGTTTAGAATTGATGTGGTGAAGAAAAGAAACGATTCCACGGCGGTGTTGAACGCTAGAATTGCGTTTGCTCACCAGAGTTTGCCTGAGTATATGAGTAACCCACCTAATCATTTTATTTGCCTTCCTGGCTCAGAGCATGAGGCGCTTTATTTGTTGAAAGGGGAATTTTGCACAGTTACCAAGTATTTGATAATTCTTAAATTACCGTGCAGATCACGAACGTGGTCTCCATAGCGAACAGTAACATGGAATAATTTGATCCAAAGACACCTTAAAATGATTGGATCGGATCCTCTTTCTTTTTTTGCACTAACGAGAGTATAATACGAGCATATGTGCGCCTCAGTGTCGAAGCAACGATGAGTTTTTAATTTCACAAATTCAAAGGCATGCAGTTGACTTTATGAGTCATCGTACGATGTCTCGTTTGAAAGAGGAAGGTGGAGTTCAAAGGGTTAAAAGAACTGATTCAAAGTGGATATCAGATAACCAGATGTTTTTTGGTTATTTTTGGAGATGACTTATTAATAAGATAAATGATTTCGTATTTCTTTAACTTAGAAGTCGGGTAATTAATAATCCCCAGGGGATAGTTTAAAGTTAGGTTGGTAACAGCATCATAAGCCGAAATGACATCGTTTTATTGCAAACAGCGTTGATGAGGGATAATATCTAATGGCCACTGACCGAGGAAATTGCATGGACGTGAGTTGAGTGCTTTCCTTTAGGCCATTGGAATTTTGTGCCTTTATTAAATTTGTGTGCTGTCTTGCCAATGTTTCACGATATGTTTTAACTAACAAATGCCAACGCTTTCAATTGGCAAACTTCCAGAAGGTTAAATTTTCCAATCTTGTATTGTTTTTCAAAGGCTTTATTTCCTGAATGTCCATACCCCACCTAGTATCGGCAGTCTGTTCACATTAAACTGGTAGTAAAGAATATTTATTGTAAATAATTACACACACACGATATTACCTTATTATGTTACCAATTGGTTGTAAAAATTTCACACTTGCAGTGTATGTAAGCCTTTTTGTATAGCGTAAATGATGCAAACGTTGCTAAAGCATTCGCAATTCCTATGTGGCCTAGACTTCATACGAGTATTAACTTTCCAGTTGCTTTCACAATGCACAACGGCGCCAGTGTCAATTTACAACAACGCTTATAGGTTCTTCACAGATACTATGTGTTCGTGCCCTTTGAAGCAGTGAGGTGGTCAGTCAAGATTAACCACTATCGAAAAGACTTGTAATTTAATTAGTGTTTACGATTGTCTATCATATTAATAACGTCCGTTATCTTGGCAACCATCACAGGCCCTACGAGGCTTCTGAACTACTTTGTAGAACGTCACAAGTAAGCGATGATTTTGATTAATGCAACTCTCTCTTCGTTCTACAGGGTCGGGATCTAAGATACTTCTTTGACTCAGCATGAATGTAAGCACTCTGACTCACTTCCTATCTGACCAATGTCTGAGCATTGTAAACATTTATATATTGTCAATATTAAATGCCAAATGCTAAGAGTTCTAATAATGAAATGATTTGCAAAGTTACGGGTTTAACTAAATAGGAGGATATGTGGGGAGTAGTGTAGCCTGTTTCGCGAAACAAAAATTAACTTTGGGACTTTGACCAGCATCGTTCCTGTTCCTGAGGCACGATTTCAAAAGATCCTCCCTATTTCCATCAGAGAAGTCCCCTTGTTGCTGTTTTCAAAATAAATAAAAAGAATCACCTCTTCCTATAAATGTTATGCATTTAGTGTATTCTGACGCCTTACTGCATTACTTTGTACTGCGCCGTCAACTGTGAAATGCGCTTTATCAACGCTTATGGGGTAATTCATTCAGCACTGTTTCAGAGTAATAATTATTATTTCAAGATAGATTTGATAGTCGTACGTTACGTGTGTTTGTGTTTGTAGTGCTTGTGGTAATTTTCTTTAAGCATGCGAAAAAAATATTTATCAAGATAAATTGTATATTTAATTACAGTTTGATTTGACCAATCATCTGAGTCATTCCAATACATTCGCTAGTTGTTTGTGTTGCTATGCAAACACTCAGAATACTATACAGGATTGAAGTAAGGTCAGGTTTTATTCAATTTAATGCAGGATTTATCAAAGTAATCGGTTTCAAATGACAACTTTCTTTGCATGCTTTAGCTATTAGAAGTACAACCATATTAATTATCCGCTTAAATGAGCTTTAAAACCATCTGATAACACAGTTTATTGTGGAATGATAATTGTAAGATATCAGATTACCAGAAAGATTTTTTTAAGTAAATGAAACAAATGCAATTCTTATTTTAGAAACTCCATACATATTGCAACTATAGCAACCATTAATCTGAATGAATTTCGGCCTGGTTTTTCTCAGCTGCATAGGTTGAGCGAGTTCTGTAGTAACGCAAGACCGGCACAATATCAAGACGATGTAGTGAATATGGTGTCTGTTCACGGTTAAATGGAAATTGTCCATGAATCATGGATAGAAATCAGCAATAAGTTCCCATGTGTCGATGGCATTTAGGTCATCCATATCGACATCAATAAAGCCGTGTATTGGAAGTGATATATGCCCACTCAAAGTAGTGCCGTTTACTTAAATTTCATTTGCCAATCGTCATCTTTCTAAAACAGTGTAGAGCCCAAATCCCCCAGCTGATACATTTGCTTTTACCGTAAAAGCTATAGTATAAAAAATATACTTTTGGACGCCAGGTGCTCAATATACATTCAATTAATTTACGAAAAAATCAAAATCTAGAGTTTCTTCTGTAAACACTCTTATTCCATTTCTTTATTAAAAGTGACGGCTTTTAGTTGCGACTTAAAACGTTTTTTAATCATCCTAAAATATATAAAGGCAGGGCTTAAAGATTATAAGATTGATCAAAAAGGAATTTGTATTAAGTTATTTTGATGCGTTATAAAATCATTTTGTTCTCAGAGAGATTAAGAGTGAAAGACAGACACGGGAAGAGAGAGACTGAAATATAACACTTGTAAGGAAGCATTTACGTTATTAGGAATCCTTACATTGTCAAAGTTATTCTTGTGTGCTAGAGTGGATCAGTAATGGAATACGTTTTTCTCACTATTGTTGTTGAGTGCGGCATTTTGGGAATATAAAGTTATAAATGCTGTAGTAAAGATTAAGTCCCTAGACATGGTAATTCCAGCAGTACATAGCGAGGAGCGTCATCTACAGGAGATAAGTAATCTAGTTAAATGGTTTGTTAGTTGACCTGGTTTTTAATTTGACATATTTTTAGCATGGACAACCAATTTCATATCGCCTGTAGGAAGTTTAGGGAATAATACTATGCAATCACTATTTCTGTATATGTATGCATGTGATATTTTGGTTAAGTTTTGAATTTTAACTATTATCTGTATATAGTGAATCAAAAAAATTTGTGCATGAAAAAACACAAAATTTGACTCTGACCTGTTTACGCAACTGTGACGCAGTTGATGTTTTCATGATCTGCATATTTTCGACTTTCTGTGCTGAAAAAATGACGTAATTTGGTGAAGAAATGAGGTAGATATGAAAGATTTTCACAGCTGATCCAGAAAGATTTGTCACCACATTCAGACAAAATAATGGAACTGAAATCCAGCTTAACTGTGTAAATCCCACTGGAATGGGGGTACAAATGGATCAGCCAGATTTTCCTCTAGTGACGTTATAGGATATACCCCTGTGTGGAAAAGATAAATTCAGGCTAGTTTTGTCCCAAAGTTCCAAAGTTGTTTTTTTTAATTAAAATTAAACATGGAATATCCCAAACTGGTGAGTTTGTAGATAACAAGAATGTACTTCATTTCTTGAAAGAACTTGCCTCGCAATTCGTCCAAAATCCACCTTATTCCTCCACAAAAAAACACAAGCCTTTTCAGCCCTAGAAAAAATTTCAACACATAACATGTTCATTTTCTAGCCGCAAATATTGCTCCCTCTAACCACGACGTTGACAGAAGTTCATTCTCCACACAACCCAAGGAAAATATAGTACTTACATTACCCCGCCTATACATCCACACTTTAAATTCATGATCTCCAAACATTTTTCGGACCATCAAAACTAATCTAGTACAAGAAATTAAATAAAATATGGTGTGACCTCAAATAGATTGCAACGAAACGATGTTGGTTGTTGTATTAAGAAATGATGAGAGAATACATATCAAAAGTCTAAAGTTTCAGCAGCAAGAACAATATTTGCAGGGGGCAAGGTTTGTACAGGGTGAAAATATAAAGTAGGTTTTTCAATTGTACTCTATACCAACATTTTGGTCATGTCCTAGGATTAAAAAGGTATTGTTTTGCCCTTATCTTGCTTATTCTTTTTCAAAATGGTCCCAATTCTTCATATAGGATAATAACACTAACAGTGGGGAAAAACAAGATAAAACAAAACAATCACTGAAGCACAAACTGCCCCTTAATCACAAACAACATACAACCATACCCCTTGTCGAGGCGGGCGGAAGTCCGCTGCAACGGACAAAGGTTTAAAACTTTAACACCTTCGCCCCAGATAGTAAACGAAACTGCCGGACTGAAGTGGAGCGCTTGCAGGCAAACAACACGGCCAACCAAGGCCCTCTAAGAGAGGCCCGGGCTTACGCAGAAGGGATGGCACAACACACCGCTCGACGCCAGCCGGTGGTGCGAGGGAATGCGCGCTCGCGGGGCGACGATACGGAAGCAACGTGCGCACACTCTGAACCAAGCTAAAAGAACAGTAAGGGGTAGAGCCTACACAAGTCAACAGAAGGAGACTGTACCCTACACACTCAGCACAGAAGACTGAAGATCGGTAACTCTTGGGAAGAGAACGTGAGACTGACACAC
Source organism: Ophioderma brevispina (assembly GCA_023653785.1). Lineage (NCBI taxonomy): Eukaryota > Metazoa > Echinodermata > Ophiuroidea > Amphilepidida > Ophiodermatidae > Ophioderma > Ophioderma brevispina. The sequence goes on from JAMKCH010040154.1 coordinate 70,504, forward strand.
GTACATCTTGTATACGAAAAGATGTAGACAACGAGAGACCGCTGGAACGCGAGTTAGACTACGGCTGAAGTACAGCAGAAGGGCTGCGCTAATAGGTAAAACTACATTAGCGGGGGACGGGGGGTGTACCGGGAGTAAACGTTGAAGACAGGCGGGCGGGTGGGGGGGGAAGCGTCGAACTCTCCAGCCGGAGAGACCCAGAAGTAGGAGTATCGTAGGGACCAAGAGTAGACGAAGGGGGGAAACGAAGCGAACACAATACAGGAGGCTTTCCCCGCCGCTATGAGAGACAGAGGGTACCACGGACGGACTAAGGCTGTCCTGCGCGGCTCGAGCGTGGTTCCGAAAGATTTACCGATCCCACGATGAGTAGACCGAAGATGTGGTGCATAAAAACCGTCGGCCACTAATTAGGTAGCGGAGGAATGGCGGTAGGCCCGTAGATGACGGCCGCAGCGAAAAGGCTACTCCATAGAGGAGACACAGCCCCACCGGGATTGGCTTAGGAAAGGCGGTACTGCAGTTCCGGCTAAGTGGCTGCACTTGCAGTGTGGCTTAATATTGCAGTTCCGGGGGACAAACCCAGGCGCGCTGAGAAACTACACAGCGGAAAAGCTAAAGGGGGCGCCGTACATTTTCAACAGGACCGGTATGGCCAGATGCGCTTTATAATGACTGGGGAAGAACAAACTTACCGGAAGGGCAGGTGAACGCTAGCAAGCTCGTGAACTGTCGTAACCTTGGGAGGAAGCTAACAACCTAGACAGATTTCTGGTCCAGCGCGTATAAACGGGAAGAGGGACCCTGACACCGTGGCTAAGGTACGAAGGCCCTTGAAAAATGGAAGTGCGGATCGTGTTGAGCGGCCATTAATACAACGCCTGCAGAGACGATGCATGGCCTTACAAAAGGCTTTCGATAGCTCGGGCTAGCCTCCGACGCGCGGACTTTCTGGAATGCTGAAGGAGGGAGGAGCGGAGGAACTGTGTCCAAGGGAACAGGGGGACGATTCACGCGTCCTTGAACAGGAGACGAACGCTAGCCTCTCGAGGATAGGGGTGGGGGGGGGGGAGCACCCGACAGGAGGAGACCACTGGGAAACTTGGGCTCCCCGAACACGACACTTCAACCGGAAATACGATAAAGAGACCGGTAAAACGTTAGGTAATCAACAAAGAGCCTGCAGGCAGGGTGCGAGCAGGACGGATAACTGGACTTGAGAACCCCCTGGAGTAGACTCAAACGCACGGGAGTACGCGTTAGCAGGGGCCAACTAACCCGACGCCGTGCGGGCTAAAAAGACTTGGAGCATTCTAGCGGAAAAGTGCTTCGGCGGCGGGAAAGGAGCCGTAAGCCTGCCGCCGGGAGTGGGTGAAGGGTGTTGTGTGTTGGAGGTAGTGGGTGTGCTGGGCAGTCTGCGTGGGTGCGGATGTGGGTGCTGGGGGTGGGGGTCAGACGCGATGAGGGCCCTGCGATAGCGTGCCCATCGAGACTGGACTCGAGAGTCGGGCAAGTGAATAACTTAACCACATAGATACTCCTCGCCAGGCGAGGGGCACTACTCAGGGAACGGTCTAGAGGTAGAGGAGGGCGTCTGCCTCCTTAGGATCGTAAGACCATGAGCTCTCTATAGGGAACTGCCGACCTTCTGCAACAAGACAACCGACTCGGATCTCAGGCTAAACGGACTGGACTAAGCCGTCGAACGTGATGTTACACCACCAGTGGGGGGAGACCCAGAGGCGAGCGCGGCGAGCGCAGGTTGTGTGGAGTGAAAGGAACTTCACAGGGAACTAATGGGTCATGGAGGCACGAGCGGGTTCGCAAGCGTGTCTGCTGTGGCCAACGCGGCAGCTTAAGAAGGTCTAAAGTGCATATCCTAGTAGCCACGAGTAACAGGAAGGATCACGAGGGTGGGCCCGCAAGGGAGAGCAATGGGGGGAGCAGGGAAGCAGGGCCTGGAAAGCTGGCTGGGCTGGAACGTTCAACTTGTGAGAATGAGCAAAAGAAATAAATGCTGAAGAACCAAAGAGAGGACGTCACCAACTTATGGGAAGGCCGAAGCCCGAAGCCGGCAGTTAAGTTCTTTCCAAGCAAGGGCGCGAGCGGGGATGGGACCGTCCAAAATAAAGGTAATGATAACCTTTACAGAGTGGACGGGCTTGGGACCAAATTCTTGGGATGGGGGAGGAACTGCGATGAACCGAAAGGTGCTGATGCAGCGAGCATGCCTCCCCTTTAACACTCCCCAATGAAGGCTGACAGGGGATCCAGCACTGCAGAACGAAAGCTAAGGACAAAAATCTTGATGCGGGCGGTATCCGGGAGCTGAATTGGGACTAGCGAAGCGCGGAAGGACCCCGAAATGACGCATCAAAGCTACAACGAAGAAGAATGGGGGGGGCAGTAGGCATATACTAACTTATCCACGGGGCAGCACACGAGGCGGAAGGAACGAAGCAAGATCGACTATGAGACAACAAAGGCGGTTAAAGAGCCACTCCGCAAATGCAGGCAAGACCCGAGGCAACGCTCCGCTTGAACGGTTGGGCATTCGCTAGAAAGGGTGTCCCCGAACAGTTACTCACGAGGTGTTTTCTGGCGAACTTACGGAAGAAAGGAAAAAAGAGCTCCTGGGTCACAGAGATGCCCGCTCTCACCTGCCGCGGCAGGGCGGGGCATAACAGAGACCGACACCAACTGGGGGCGGTGAGTGAAAGAGCAAGACGAACATTTGCGTGGATCTGCGAGGCCCCGTTAGGCCGTGAGCCAGGTAGAGGCAGATACAATTATTCTGGACTTAGAAGGCCTTTGGTGCGGCAAAAAACGATAACTTCGGAGCGCTAGCGGTAATTGGCAATTGACCGGACCACAGTAAAATAGGGCTCGCTTTTAGTCAACTAAAGTCACAAAGTGCCAGGGAAATAATAATTTGCAACTCATTCACCATTTGGTTTATTGTAATTAGAGGTCAAAATGTAACAATGGTCCTACATATCCTATGGGTTTTTTTTTTCATTAAGCTTATATCATCTAATTTACATACTAAAATGTCAAATGCATAAAAATATGCCATTTTTCTTTTATAGGGATAGACCATACAACAATTTGAGACTAGTTTTCGTCAAAATCGGGCCTCTGAAAGGATTACACCACGGATGACCTTGAAACCGTTATGATCCTAATCCTGATTTACACCCCCTATTTTTTACATGTTCCCCCATTGTTGATTTTTCTAGACTTTTGACACAATATTCTGTGACAATCTAGAAGTATGATAACACAAAACATGTTTCTGGTTGAAAATAATTTTGGGGCAAAAAAAATTTTCTTGTCACTGGACCAATACCAATTTTCCAAAGACTCACTCTGATAACGATCCACACAAAAAGATGTGTCTAGAAGAAGTCCAAAAACCTTATGTATCATGTGTTTTTATATTAACAATAAGCGCGGCTTCCAATGCGATTCAACATGTACTCAAAACCACCCTGTGCAACCCTTTAATGTAATGAACACCAACGATGTAAGAGGTCAAAAGAAGAATATAAAATATATCACACTGTTGTGTGTGATGATATTTAAATCGCCAATATTGAATAGCAACTAAAGCCATTTGGAATGAAATGTTTGCCCACTTAACTAGATATATGTGTTCCATTTTGGTCTACTTTCATAAATTGGTTCTAGAAACAAGGTTAGTTAAACCCCAAGACCAATTTACTTGCGTTTATCTTAAAAGGCTATGGACTTATTACGAAGTCTATCTCTGAATGATGTTTCTGCGGATTGCTTTCGTTTTCAATAATGTTGACTAAAGACCTGAATTGTGGGCGCTTTATGGTAAAGTTTTTGGGACACTCCTAAACGTGAATGCAGTTTTGTGCATTAGGCGTCCGAATATTTCATGTCGTGGTATTAAAGTAAGATTGAGACCCATTTCTATTATTATCGTTTTAAAATTCATTTTCAAATGCATATATTTCAATATGGTTTCCAATACAATATATTGGAACGCATATAAAATGCAAACAAAATCTTGTAGTATAATCTACAACTTGAGAAAAAAATTACTACAACAAAACATAGGGTTTTCAGCAATTTTACTTTGTTATTTCTTGCTGTTTTTTTAAATTAGACCCTGTACAAAGTCTATAGGAAATTGAAAGCGTCCCACTTGAAATAGCTAAAAACTTTGTTTTGAAAAAAGGGAATTGACATACAAGCTTCTTTCATGCCACTTTCCATACATTTTCAACAATTTCTTCAGGACACCGCAGGCCGAGTGATCTACAACTCAATTGAATACGTTTGTTTTTAATATTGACAGAAGCGTTTTTAAATGATTTTCCCTAATTTCGTATTTTTTTCTTTAATTCTCGTGTGTTATCTACGGAGCCCCTAACTTGACGTGTGAAAAAATATTATTCGTTCCACGAAATACTATTTCGTTCCCACGAATACTTTTTCGTTCCCACGAAATAACTATTTCGTTCCCACAATAATTGTTTCGTTCCCACGGGAACGAAATATTATTTCGTTCGAACGAAATACTATTTCGTTCGCACGAAATACTATTTCGTTACCACGAAAACTTATTTCGTCCCGAATGATTATTTCGTTCCCTCGAAATAATTATTTCGTTCCTACGTAATAATTATTTCGTTCCCACTAAATACTATTTCGTTCCCACTAAATAATTATTTCGTTCCCACGAAATACTATTTCGTTCCCATAGAAATACTATTCGTTCCCACGAAATAACTCCCAATATATTTCGTTTCCCACAAATAATTATTTCGTTCCCCCGAAATACTATTTTCGTTCCCACGAAATAATTATTTGGTTCCCACGCATACGATTTCGTTAACATTCCCACGCAATACGATTTCGTTCAACGAAATCTGATTTCGTTCCCACGAAATACTATTTCGTTCCCACGAAATAATTTTTCGTTTCCCACGAAATACATTTCGTGGGAACGAAATAATTTTTCGTGGGAACGAAATAATATTTCGTGGGAACGAAATAATTATTTCGTTCCTACGTAATAATTATTTCGTTCCCACGAAAAATTATTTCGTTCCCCCGAAATGCTATTTCGTTCCCCCGAAAATTAATATTTCGTTCCACGAAATCTATTCGTTCCCACGAATACTATTTCGTTCCCACCCACGCCAATATTATTTCGTTTCCCACGAAATACCTTCGTTCCCACGAATAACTATTTTCGTTCCCACGAATACTATTTCGTTCCCGACGAAATAATTATTTCGTTCCCACGAAATACTATTTCCTTCCCACGAAACTCTTTTCGTTCCCCCCACGAAAATCCTATTTCGTTCACCACAAATATTATTCGTTCCACGAAAATACTATTTCGTCCCACGAATAATTATTTCGTTCCACGAAATAATAGCCTTGATTCAAGGCTCTAAAGTCACTAAATTGTTTGTTTTCCTTTCTCTACGCACGTGATGGATTCCTAAACGAAATAGCGCATGCTTATTGTTTGCAAGTGGTCCTATCAATGAATCTGTTGCCGCCATTTCTGTATCAACCGAATCGAATCGCTCGCTATAGTTTTTTCTCATTGAGAAGTGTGAAATTCATCGACAGTCGGTGCAAAAACCGTAACTATTTTTTTAACGTTATCAATTTCACATTTGTGAATCTTGGAATTATTTTTATGAATCTGCATAATCAGGGAACCTATTCAACAACCCAACTGGATTGCCGAATATGTGTGAATTGGAGCAGGACAGGAGAATATTAACATGATACAATTTGCTCGATGTTGGACACGGGTGCAGTGAACGGCCATGGCGGTATACTTCGGCTTTTCGTGTGTAATTTGAGCTGTGTGGTGAACTTACGATGTCATACAAGTGCCGGCGGTAAATTCAAATTAACCCTGGCATTTGTATAAATTTGTAGTTTTCGCTACTCATATAAATCGATAGAGGAGACCCAGCTTTACACAGAAATCGTCATGGAACGGGACCATCACTTCTCCCGTGAAGGTGAAAAAAATAATAAAATAAATATGCAAAATACAGATTATCAATGTAATTAGCCTAAAGAAGCTATATCGATTTCCCAAGTTATTATTCTAACTCCCATGGGTTCCAGGGAAAGTGTTATAGTGTGTGTCTGATAAAACCATCTGAAATTCCCTAAGTCAGGAGATGAAAGGTTCTTGAAATCTCTTGATATTTTTTCTATGGGTATGTATGGATGAAACATTATTGTTTCACTTGGTGGAATAATTCCCTCCCTCCTACACATACCAGTGTTTCTAGATCATAATTGCTGGATTTTGCCAATTTCAATAATTTTTTTAGGATATTTAAATACCTGTTTATTTCATTTTTCAATATATCTTTTAAATTAATTTCACGATAACCCAGAATTGCAGGAATAATGTTATATATTATATTTTCTGTAAATGCATATTGTAAAAAAATTGTTTCTCCATGTCTTCAGTGTTTCTATATGTGTAACCATGTTAAAAGTAACGATTTTTAATTTAAAACAACACAAACACATGTCTCTTTTAAATTGACGTTTTTTCTTTCGGGCGTTATTTCTCTCTTTAAACTGGTATAGTACAGAGTCAAGGACTGTCAAGAAAATATAAATTTTCACCGGTTGGGTTTTTGCATTTTAGTTTAGGAAAAATTCCATTTTATTTTAACCCTCATCTTACCATCCTTTTGAAACACCTTCAGAAAGGGGTGGCTACCAACCCTCCGGATCCTTATAAAGCACCTGTTACTTAACTAGAGTTTTGGTACCCAATGGATAGCTCTTATCTTCCTCTTACATTTGATACTAAAATGCATACCACCATACCTATTATAATGTTAAAATCGGGTAATATGAAATCTGACTAGAAGATAACATTGTAGACAATGGGCAAAAATTCAATTTTTACATCAAAGAAAGTAAGGAATACCGAGACTTGCAGTTTAAATCATCCTCTTACTTATAACTTTTAAACAGCGGGTAAGTGTATTATCATGACCATATATATTAACACGGTATAGTTTACAATACCTACACCATTAATTCACAACAAACAAGTTCTGACAGGGGGGCTCTTTGTTACGTGAGCTGTAATAATTAGCTAAAACATTAACGTATTTATTGATATGCCTATGGTCATTGCCCTGATTGCCAGGTTTATTCGATCACGTTTTGTTTGATTGTAATTTGATCTGATTATTCAAAAACATCTTGATAACCAAGAAAGCCTCTACAGAAAGGGGGGGGCGCATCTAGTTTCAGGCTCAACCATTATATAAATTTGTTATACAGTATAGGCATTATGTTTTTTTTTTCACTTTTTTACGCCACTGGTTTATACAACCTGCGAGGATGGGATCAGGAAGGGATGAGGCCAAAAAAGTTCCCGTAGGTAGACCGTAAACCTAAACTGCGAAGTGCGTTTTATTTTTTAAATGACCAAAATCGGTCATATCAACAAAGGGCAAACCAGTTGCAAACCATATTTGACTGGTGAAAGTTGAGCCACACACTCATATTTTTTGCGGGATGTTGTGTACCCTTTTGTAAGTATCTTGATTTCTTTTAAGTGAGTAATTTCTAATTCTACTTTCAGTGTTCTTGTGCTGAATAAACCGGCTTCATTATATGTCCAATTCAACATAATGTTCATGCTCACACTAAAAGAAATAGTTCCTACCGATTTTACATACAGCAATTAATAAAAGAATAAGTCTTTCACAAGACAATCTCACGCAATGACCCGGAACTTCATTCCATCATATTGATGGTCACTACCTTGACTTTAAACAGCATTATCGAAATTTGCAGGAGTAATCTAGAAGTGAAGCACATAAACACGTACCTTCTATAATCGCCATCATCGAATTGCAGTACTACACACATATTACTAGAAAGTGTTTCGTCGGTCCCCACTAGTGCCAATTAATCCGATTTTGTTGTTTTTCATTATGTTTGACCTCGCAGCCCTTTAAAACTTGCAATGTAATGTTAGGATAGCATACTTGTTACAGACATGCAAAATCAGATTTTTTTTTATACATTTTTTGGAAATTTCTATTGGCAAAGTTGTCAAAGTACCTTAACATAAATTTTTGGTTTCTTTTTCAGTAATTTCATTTAAGGAAGTGTGTGTTTGTAAAACCAGGGTCATGGTCTACAAACAATATCTAGGGGTGTATCTATTTTAGGTGGAGGGATGGGTCTTATTCGTAAAATCAACTTCAGTAGCGTACAGAGAATAACAACACCAACGCCGATGGATAATCTATTACAACATTTGGTCATACATTACAAATCAACTGGAATGTTTCATATAACTTTTTTGCAATAACTTTGTGAAAGGCAATCCCCAACTATAAAGAAGATGTGTAAAAAATCTCACAATGCAACTTTTAATTATTGCAATAATAAAATTTTTATTTCAATGTCATACTTTATTGTACCTAAATTGAAGGATTGATGTAGGATTGATGAAACTTTGCAAAAATAGCAAACTTTATACGTTTGTTTTGTTTTTTTTTGTCAAAAAATGAGAATTTACACCGAATTAAAAAATTGTGAGGTAGACTTAATCAATACAAAACATGGCTGTTAGGGCGTCTAGGCCTTTAAACCTCATACGAAAGCAATTTTTTTAACTTACACAGAATGAACAACACATTCTTTTGCTGGTATAATATATTTAAAGTCGTCCCGATTTTTAATGCGTAAGACAACTAACTCGTAGCATTGCACTGTGTCCAGTGGTGCAGATGTTGGCTTTATGTCCCACCCCTGTCTGGGAAATTTTAAACTGACAACTTTGAATACTTCCTAGATCTCTTAGTGTTTTTCTGATCTACGGATGAACCCATCAAGTACAACTTCCATGTTAAATTTGCATCAGGTCTTACTAGCAATTGATCTTCTTGAAATGCTTAGAATATTGTTAATAATAATAATATTGTTTTGTAGAGTAAACATTTTTCTATGAATATTTAAAGGGCAATTCCTCAATGTACCAATGTCACATTAGAATTGGCATACCTACATGTCTTATTTACATTTGCAACATGTTTGATAACTCACATTGACAGTCAAAAGCTGTCAAATGTGAAGAAATCTTCATCGCAGAATATTCAACAGTTTACAAGCAGGTTTATTCCCACACAATAATGTATCATTTGACCCAGTCCAAGGCAGAGACTGATTAAAAATACTCTGGATTTTAAAATAGACACTGATTGTTTTGGTCTTTGGTTGCTGGTTTCCAAGAATTCCACAAGGAAACGTTGGGGAGAAAGGGCTTGTCGGATAACACTAATTTTCCGCATTAAATAAATATTCTAACTGCACATTTAATGAGTATCGGCATTTCCCAGGGCCCCAATCATCAATAACTCATACTATAATTTGGCTAATGTTTTGATGTATTGTGTTTGTTTGTGCCAAAGCTCCGTCATTTGCTTCCGAGCATCTAAAATTCACATTAAAGGTCGCGGCGACACCGGACCGGAATCTTCTAACATATAGTTTGACGAAATCCGTTTCAGAAATTGCTGAAAAATCTGCGAATGTGCCAGGTTTGTTAAGCAATTTACGCATTTGGTATCCGTTACTACAAGCGCGTACGCGTTGCGTGTTGAACGGGCGACTACGCATGAGTCACTGTGTGCACACGCAAATTTAACAGGCCTCTTTAGTGTGAAATGGGGGGGGGCAAGAAAAATGGCAATAAACGTCATTTGTTCGCTTGTTTTATGCCACATAAACGACGGTTATGATACGGGGAGTAGTTTTGAGAAGAAAAAGATAAAAATATACTCGACAGTCCAGGGATCAAATATTGACGTTTCAGTATTTAGAAATAGGATCTCATAGGCCAAGGCTACATGATATGCTGAAAACTACGGAAACTTGAAAAAGACTCTCCGGGATGATATGATGGAGAAGTCATAACTGTAGGATGAACAAGATTATACTGTAGTTTGAGATTATGTGGGGAAAATTATGACACGGAAGGGAACTAAATCTTAACGCACGGGGAGTAGGGCAAAAACGTTTGAGAAACAAAAGGGGTTTAAACACGGAAACCTATACTGGATTAAATATTGACGTTTTAATATTTAAAAAAAATACCGAGAAAAAATTAATTCCCTACATTATGGCATAGCGAAAGTTAACCGGGATTAAGTAGCCCTATTCCAGTTGACGTTTCCTTAGTTAGAAATACTAAAACTATATCGGCTACAATGAGCCTACAGGATATGATAGGTAACGGGAATTGAGTTATTAAAAGTGATAAAATACAAAATGTTGTGACCCGTGCAATGTGGAGTCCTAACCTTCAGGATAACGGGTCATTTATACATGAGTTTGAAGAGCTGTCCAACATTTGTGATCGTTTCCGTTTTCAGTGATCGCTCCGTTCACGCACTAGCGGAGCCCGCGCGAAGCGCGGGCCTCCCGCTAGTAATTCTAATACCTTGCGGTTTTTTGTTTATCTTCTTTTCCATTGCAATTGCATGCACAGTGTAAATAGTCCTATATGATCAATTTGCACGGAGTACTTTTTGTAATACCCACTTTACAAAGTATTGCACATTCATAAAAAAAATCATAATCACAATTATTATTTCAATAATACCCAGCGGTTTTCTAACCACGTATTACGCATTGGAATTCTAAAATTGTGGTTTTTCAACGAAATGTTATTCCCCAGAAATCCTGGAGTGGGAAAATATTTTGATTTGAGTGCCATGTTTCCCTAAATAAAGGAATACAGACACAGGAACGCAACAAATTACTCCAAATAGCCACTTATGAATTGCGATTTTTACTCTAAATGTTTACGGGAGAAAGTGCAATGCTTGTGTGGACCGGAAATGAGATAACGACTGGAAGATGAGATCAAGACCATCGCTGTTGGACTCTGAAATTGAAATGACAGAAGTGTCACGTGGTAACTTGAAAAGAACTGTTTATTCATACAGTTGACATTATACTGTTTGTAGTGAATGTTGCAACGTATTCATCATGATTTGTGCACACTGTATTATCACTTCACTTGTAATGCGGATGTCTCAAAATTTTCCGCTTTTTTTAAAGCCACTGTCATTCATTGACGTTATCTTCCATTTCTGGTCCACACGTAACACAAGCATGTCGTTTTTGCCCCGAAACATTTAGAGAATCCTAACGAACTCCTTGCAATTCATTTAGCGGCCATTTGTGGAGTCATTTGTGTCGTTCCGATGGCTTGTAATCCTTCTGAGGTGCAATCCGCAAGTTATCGATCGCCAGCTCTTTTAAATCCACCGCCATAATTTAAGGGAATAGGGAATATGGCATTCAAATCCATGTTTTTTCCGCAACCCATGATTCTGGGGAAACATTGGTTGAAAAACACAACTTTGGAATTCAATGCGTCATACGTGGTTAGGAATACTTTGAAATCATTTGTGATTATGAGTTTTTTTTTTTCTGAATGTTGCCAATACTTTTGTAGCAGTTGTTGTGTAGATACAACCTGCAATGATTAGAGGATCGTCGAGTGTCCAAATTGTGTAAAACACATAGTTCAGTACGAATCAAAATCGCAATACCTCATCATAGTGCGCAGTTCCAACTCCATAGAAAAACGTTTTTACACAATTTGGCACTCGCAGTGGTGTTGGTACACGACCACCTTGGTAGCACTGTACAGTGAACATGAAGATAAACAGTTCCCACGAGTTTGCCTCTGTATGCAAGGACATCGCGTTTCCCTGACAAAGAGTAAAATTAGAAGGGATTTTCTGCTCAATCCACTTCCCACCACAAATTAAAAAAAGACATAGACACAAGAGGGCTCTGCGCACTTTTTTCTTGGACCAGAGTAACAATTACCTTTCATATTGGCGATAGGGTTAATAGAAAACCCAGTCCTAATGAAAATACCCAAAAGTAATTTTGCCCGGCTAAACTTTATATAACCCACCCAACCATTGGCCGCGGCCGCTAAGATTCAACCTTTTTAAAAAGAGAGCTGCGGAATCGCCGTTAAGCTCAACCTGTCTTAGAAAACCGCGATGCAACCGTAGAAGTCGGGCAAGCTCCTATAGGTGACTCGGGTACCGCTCGGCAAAATGTAAAACAAACAACGGTAGCCAATAATAATATAATATAATATTGGATGCGAATAATAATAATGTAATAAACCGTATCACAAAGTTATAACATCTCAAATAGTAGATAGTTCTTCAGTCAATTTTTGTACATTTTTTGTTTTTTTAATGTTGGTTTTTTTTAGTTTTGGTGCATTTTGTGACACATAAGGTCATAATGTCAATAATGTCAAGACTGAAATAGTTTTATTTTGGTTACGATCTGCAAATTTTATTTTTTTTCAATTTGCAAGTGCAAACATCATTACATGCGCTTTATAATTCTTCATTATTATTATTATTGTTTTCAACGAGAGTGACGTCATTCCGGATCACTATATCGATGCAGCCGTGGCAGC